>BJCN01344342.1:3381-15024 GCA_018326445.1 Flaveria brownii
TGTATAATTATTAGTTAGTAGATGATGTTAGTTGATATCATGTGTATGATCACTCATGCATAATATGAAATTTCCAAGTGTGTGTATGTATGCACACTTTTAAATTGTTTCAATTAAGGCTTTATATTCTAGGTAGGGTGACTAATCAACATTCCCGGGCACTAAGTTTCTAAAAGTTAAGACTTGAAATAACTAAAATTCATAGAAATCACATAAAATTATAAAATGTAAATAATAGCAATTGATGATTCTAACATTATTGATGTAATTAAATTGTTTCTATTATTAGTACTCATAAGATGGGAAATGATGCGATCAAATTAGGGTTCAGAATAGTGACCTTGGGACCCGTTGTCACACAAATATCCCTCAAATGTCGCTTCCAAAGGAGATGCCGACGCATGTACCCGGCCTAAGTGGGCTCCTACGCTTGTACTTGTCCGAAACGGCCGTCATTGCATCTTTGACAATATTGTCGTAGTTGCTGGTGTGAGAACAATACATGGGATAGGCGCTCACCTACGGGGTACAAGTATATGCGTATTTGGACATGATTCCAATTCTAACTGGTCCGTTGTACAGTGTGACATCCGGTAATTTTCCATTACCAAACTCTGTTAGTACCGTTAAGCCTTGTATACACGTGTCATGAGCACACACTAGTTGTCGTTTAACGTTGGTGACCTAATAATAATTAGTAATGTTAAACTAATGATAATTTAACTGATTATGTGATTATTAAGTTGTGCTTATATGTTTATGTGATGTAAATATAAATTGTGAGTTTTATCGCGTAAAGTGGAAACGTATTATATTATTTCGTGTGTTTTTGTGACATATGGAAATTATGCATGATTATCATTTTTGACTAATAATAATTGTGTTTAGTAGTTAAAAACCATTTAAAAACTATTTAAAAGCTTAATTTTATAAAATTACAAATTATAAGGGTTTAAAATGTAATTAAGATTATTTAAATGAAACAAAACAAATTCCAAACCCTAATCCCACCCCTACGGCCGCGAACACCCTCCCAACACACACATACTTCGAAAATTGGCCAAGAACAAGCAATTAGCCACGGATTTGATCGAGTTCCAAGTAATTCAACAAGTTTACCACATCAAATCTTGTTCCTTTTTGCGATTTAAAGGTTAGTTTGTGTTCCTTTTCATGTGTTTTTGATTGTGGCCAAAGGTTTCATTCGAAAATTGCAATTGTATGTCGAATCATGTTAGTTGTTGGTTGATTGATGATGTTAGTATGTTAGTTAGATTGTATATATGATGGTTAACGTGGATTATGCAAGAAAGTTAGGATTTTGATGTGTTTTTTTATAGATTACTAACACTAGCAACTTTATTTGCATGAATATGGTGATTTGATGATGAATTGTTGTTGTTAATGGGTTTGTGATGATATATGGATGTTAGGTTGACGGTATGAATGCTAGAAACTTTGGAATAAATGTTGTAGTTCATAGTTTGCCAAAAGTAGAAACTTTTGATGTTGAACATTGATGAATTGTAATGGGTTGGTGATGTAATGTGCTTGTTAATGATTCATGAGTATTAGATAATGAATTTGGTGTATGAAATTTATGCATGATGTAGACTAGTTCATACCTTGCCAAAAGTGGAAACTTTTGTTCATGATGATTGATGGATTATGATGATTAGGTATTGTTGATCATGTCTAGATGTTGTCATGAGCTTGAATTGGTATATTAGTGATGAATTCATGAATACATTGTATGTTTGATGGATTTGGGATGTACTTTCCCAAAGAGGAAACTTTATTTGTACAAATTCTTACATATGATAAATTTATCATGTTTGGGACGTAGGAATCATGCTAATATGTTCATGGATGAATGCTATTGTTGTTGATTGTGTTGTTTGGATAGTATGAACGTTTAATTGGTTAATTATTTGTTTTGGTCTGTTTATAAGAATTCATAGTTATGAGTTATATGGATGTGTTGTGCATGATATGGTCCTTGTGTGATGCATTAGCTGTGTTATAGTTACACTGAGCATGCTAATTGTTAGGGACTTGCAAGAGTGGTACGATGATGAATTATGATTAGTGATTAGGGGATCATGTTTGGGACTGGAAATTAATCATCGCTGTGTATGTTGGATGGAATGAAATTGGTTAATGAATGTGATTATAATATTTGGCGATATGATGATCTAGGTAGTACATATGGATAATGTAGTGTCACATGTGATCCATTTGTATGTTAACCCTGTATGATGTATGATTATGCTTGTTTAAATGAATCATCACCCATAATATCACCAACGGGTCAAACGGGTCAGCTGGGTCAAACGTGTCTTATCTCTATAAAACCTTGAGTTCTTTAATTGTAGAGCACTTAGGGTTTCCTTAGAATTTCTGTGTACGTGTACTTATGCACTTGTGTGTTCTAGGTAACCTTTGAAGGGTTGTCTTTCCATCCGTGTTAGCTTTAATCATTGTTCGTTGCGCATAAGGTGAGTTCATGCCCCACTGTTTTTACATAATCTCTTTTAGGGAGATAGCATACTGGTATTTACAAACGCTTTATCGTTATGAGTCGTGTATAGTTTTAATATAGTATTGATTACCATGGAAAGTCCTCACACTTTCGGTTTGTTAATAATTATTTAGCAGGTAATCTTGGGTAGCACTACTGGGTCTGACGAGCCCCACCTGTATGACTCGAGGTCAGGACGGGTGCAATATTGTCCTAACGAACATTGTCACGACCTGGTAAGTCGTGGCGGGAGGCAACCAACGTAACACAGTCAGCTTCAAACGTGAAATCACTATGGTTATTACTAACTGTGAATATACTAGCTATCTATTACAATACACTGCTTATGTTTTGCAACTACTACTGATATTTATTTAACACAAACTCATGAATTCACTAACCATTGTGTTGACTTGTTTAGTATGCTATTCTCAGGTTATGGTTGCCAGTCGCCTAGGAGCACGCACACGTCTGCATCATCGAACTGTCAACATTGTCTTAAAATTCTATTTTGGGTTATGATCTTGTTAAATAATTATCTTTGAGTGTTTGCATATTGGTTGGGCGCGTATGTTTTGCGCATTCTCTTTAAATGTTATGTTGGTTTGAGTCTTTGACTATTTAAACGCTTCCGCAATTGTTTTTTAAAAGTAAACTCTGATCTAAATGTTGTTTCATATAGAGTTGTTTCTAAGTAACTAATAACTGAGATCCTGGTTTGTCACAACCCTCGCGGTAAAACCCCGCAAGCGGATTTTGATGGTGTGACAGATTGGTATCAGAGCCATTGGTTGTAAGGAACTAGGTTGCATACACACTAGACTATAACCGCACACAGTTAGTTAGTTACTTGATCCTTATACCTCTACTATATATTCATTGGTATACACATTGCATTCTCTGCAGCATGGCATCATCGTCGAGAGCTCCGGGTAAGCCACCGACATCACCTACATGATCTGAGTCCCCACCTCCCGCACCTGTGCCCAACAATGGACCTAACTGGCCCCGTCTAGCCTATCCTTGAGGAGAAATTGATTGGGATCAACCTTTTGCCTTGATGGAGGGTGACCCCCTACAAGACTGGAGCTTCTACCCCGAGTTTGTAGACCACATAATGTATAGGGAGCGCGTACCTGTGCCAAGGCACATGACTAGGAACAATGCTGAGCAGTCAACGCCTTCTCTTCCACGGACGCTGCAGTCCATTGAACAGGTGATTGTTGCACTGGATACTGAGCGGCAACGTGTCAGGCGACTCACGAGTGATAACTATACACTACAGCACGAGGTGTACGAACTACGACATCGATTGGATGTGCTCGAGGAGCGACACGGGAAGACCCTAAATGGGTGTTACCTAATGGAAGACGGTATTGTAGCGCTTAGAGGACGCATGAATGCTCAGGAACAGCGGGATGCAGCAACCGATAACAGGATTGCTACCCTAGAAGCCCAACTGGTAGCGCTATAGATCGCTATAGCTCCTGCTCTGGCAGAGGACCCTGAGGATGAAGACTAATGGAAGACGGTATTGTAGCGCTTAGAGGACGCATAAATGCTCGGGAACAGCAGGATGCAGCAGCCGATAACAACTGGCAGCACTATACATCGCTATAGCTCCTGCTCCGGTAGAGGACCTTAGGGATGAAGATCCTGAGGAAGCCCCCGAGGAGGAAGAGAAACCCGAGGAGGAGGAACCCGAGGAGGAGGAACTCGAGGAGGAGGAAGAACCAGAGGAAGAGGAACCAGAAGAGATGGAAGACGATAACGATGGGTCAGATGTTGTCGATTGATTTCCTTTATATGACTTAGACTATGTAGTGTTTCTCACTTTTGAAACCTATGTGGGAAGGGTTGTTTCCCCACCCAAACGATAAACTTAAATTTTGACATTGGTGAATACGTTGTGACTCATTTACAATTTATTTATCTTGGTTATCATTTTTGTTATGAATGTTGTGGTTGTGATGATTCATTATTTCTTATTGTTTACTCTACTTCAATGAGATAAATGTGTTTCATGTTACTCATTGTTGTATTTGTGAATGTAAAGTGAAAAATGGACGCCCGTGGACCTGGACGTGGACGTGGACGTGGGCGCAGGCGTAGACGTGGACTTGGGCGCGGGCGCGGACGTGGCGCCGGAGACCATGGCGGGGGTGCCATAAACATGACTCCTGCTGAATTAGCTACCCTGATAAATGAACATGTTCAGGCAGCAGTGGCTGCTGCCCAGTCGGGATAGCCAGCAGGTAAACGATGATGGAAAGTTAAATCAAATTTCCTGGTTAACTGTATAGGATATCTGATCCATGTTTGTTGTGTTAAAACAGGACCACCAGTGTGTACCTATAAGTCCTTTATGGACTGTAAAGTGCATACCTACAGCGGGACTGAAGGGGCGGTAGGACTGGTGCGATGGTTCGAGAAGACAGAGTCTGTCTTCTCCAAGTACAACTGCCGACCTGTTGATCAGGTGAAATATGCCACCGGGACCCTGGAAGGTGCCGCTCTATCCTGGTGGAAAACGCAAGTTCAAATGCAGGGCCAAGCTATGGCAAATGATCTTCCTTGGACTGAATTCAAGGAAATGATGACTGAGGAGTATTGTCCTCGTAATGAAGTACAAAAGCTAGAGATGGAGTTCTGGCAACTCAAGATGCAAGGCTCGAAAATCGAGGCCTACACCACCCGGACCAACAAACTGGCCACTTTATGCTCGGGAATGGTGAACAAAATGCATAAGAGGGTCAAGCACTACATCCGGGGATTAGTACCCGAAATTCAAAGCATGGTGACTGCTTCCAACCCTGCGACGATTCAACAAGCCATCCGGTTAGCTTATAAGCTAACTGATCAAGCGGTGGAATAGGGACGTCTACCAAAGCGGGGCGATGTGGCGAGCGTGCCCGATAATAAGAGAAAATAGGACGGTCCCAATAACAAAGCATCATCTTCAAGTAGCCAACCTCAATCCCAGCAACAACAGCCAATTCAGCAGCAACGGAGGTTTGATAATAACCGATGTTTTAACCAGACGACTACCAACAATGAAGGACCCAGTGGTTATGGCGGGAAAAAACCCCAAATGCACCTGGTGTAACTACCACCATATGGGAAGGTGTGATAGTTTCAAATGCCAGCGCTGTGGGAAGATGGGACACGTAGTGAAAGACTGTTGTGGTGAACTGTTGAGGAAGCCATAACAAACTCAAAAGACTCCTAAAGTTTGCTTCAAATGCGGGAAGGAAGGGCATTACAAGCGCAACTGCTCACAGCTGAGGAAGAATGGGAATGGCAACAATAATAATGGCCAGAACAAAAATAACAGTGGCAATAACAACAATAACGGTAATGGCAACGGTAATGGTGGCAACAACAATAATGGTGCTAAGGGAAGAGCCTTCGTCATTGGCTCCGGTGAAGCTCTAAACGACCTTACGACTGTTACTGGTAGATTTTCTGTTAATGGGTGTTTTGCTATTGTACTATTCGATACTGGAGCCGATAGAAGTTTTGTGTCCTTAAAGTTCTGTAGTCTTTTAAGTGATACGTCCTCTGCCTTAGAATCTAAGTACACCGTGGAATTAGCCGACGGTAAACAGATCTATGTAATGCATATCCTTAGAGCTTGCTAACGCATATCCTTAGAGACTGCAAGATAGAGCTTGTTGGTCATACTTTCGCTATAGATCTTATGCCAGTTACGCTGGGGAGTTTTGACGTAGTGATAGGCATGGATTGGCTCTCTAATAAGCAAGCGGAAGTCATATGCCATGAGGAAATCATACAGATTCTTATTGGTGACAAAATCCTTACGGTTAGAAGTGATAGGAGTGGTGCGGTGATAGGCATCATCTCGTACATGAGAGCACAAAAGTTATTGAGAAAAGGTCATCTAGCCATTCTAGAACTCGTCACCGATAAGCAAGCGAAAGAAAGAAAAATGGAGGACATTCCCTATGAATCCAAGGATCTCAATTCAGGAATTATCAGTATTAAAATAATGACAAGTTAATGAGCGCGGAATAATCAGTATTTGCTATTTAATTGTGTTAATTGTTAATTGAAGAACACAATCACAAAGACACTGTAAATATGAACACAATAATTGATTCAAATGTATTTCATTAATATTGATTAATGATTAGAAAAGAATAATTATAAAAACTATGAACAATGATTTCGTCAATCAAATTGATGTTGTTGTTGATGTGACGGTGGCTAGGGTTGCACAATGATGTGATAGTCGACAACCGTAATATTGCTAAATTGTGTTCGCGAGATGTGAAACCTAGGACTCATATTTATAGGCACTTTGAGTCAGTTAAGGAAACATCGGATCTCTTGGGATTTGTTATTGACTTGTTGACTTATTAACTGATTGACATTGCAAGTGTTCTGGTCTTCCGCAGAAATCTTGTCTTCCGCAGGAACATCTGTTCTTCAGTAGGAAACTTACCTTCCATAGGAATCTTCACTTCAAGTAATCCTTGGGTGATGTTGTTCATCCGCAGACATAAAGGATGTCTTGTAAGAAACATATCTACGGATTGGCATTATTGTTCATCCGTAGATGTATCTTACACTTAGCCGATTTCAGAAATTCACCAAGTATATTGTTTTTTCCTGTCATCATGTATATCACATAACACATATGGGTTAAACCTATACATTTAATGCATACATAATGATAGTCAGTTATAATTATTTAATACAAGTATTGATTAAAGTTCTAAGCCTATACAAATGATCTAGACCTATTCTTCCTAGATCTAACAATACTCCCCCTTAGGCTTAGATCCTTGAATCAATCCTTCAAAACTGAAAGCTCTTTGACTTTGGCTATAATCTTGTTGTAGAAGTAAGACACAACAGTCTTCTGATCATCATACTTGTAGTTGATCTTCATCTTGCTGAGCTTCTTCAGAGTCTCAAAACTTATGCCCAAAATGTCTTCTTCAGTGGTGAGTGTTTCCACTACACTTTCATTGTGCACAATTTCGAGCTCATCTTCCTCTGATATTCTCAGTTCTGAGACTTCTTCAATTGTAGATCCTTTCACAGTCCAGCTTCATGTCTTCTTCTCTTATATGCCTTTGCATGCAGTTTGTCTATCACTTGAATCATATGCACATATAGGCATAGATCATTCTGTGCTTTTTCATCAGTTAGCCTTGGGAAGAATTTGTCATGAAGATATGATGTATAGCTTGGGTGAAGCATTTTGATCTCTACTGGGTCAAAAATTCTTATCTTTTCAGCTTTCTTCCCTTCAGCATTTCTCAGCAGCACTAGCTCTTTAGTTCTCTCAACATAACCCCATTCTATTATGGGAGAAGTATATTGATTTCCCTTGAAGCTTTTAATGGACTCTGTATTTTTGTTGATGCATCCAACCCTCTTCAACATGTCATCATCTATAAGAGATGAGGATTCAGATGTTCTTTTCTTACCTTGATTTATCTTTCTGTGCTCCACATCATCTCTCTTAGCTTGTTTGAGCACATCATCAATGAATTTTGTTTTCATTCCACTCACAGCCACAGAAAAGTCTCTTCCCCTTGAATGGATTGGATAGTTAGAAATGGGTAAGCTTTGCAGATCTTTAATGTCTCTCTCAGGAAGACTCAGTAATGCTTCCACATCATGAAAGTATTGGATTCTTCCAGATGTTCTTTTGATGATTGCACAATCCCAGTCTGGATCATATTTCCAGGCCATAATCATGTTTTCTTCCACAGAACTGGGAGTTGTGATGTGGTCATACAGTTCTATCAATGTGGATTTTTGCTCTGTAATCTCTCTAACTATTGTGCCCAGAGGCCATACCTTTCCAGGGATAATTGTCCTAGGCTCTTTTATCAGCTTATCCTTTCCTTTTGTGTTGGTCTTTAGATTCAACATAGGTCAGTAGGTAGTTTGCTTTGATGCTCAATAGGATGGATTTGGAGCTTCAGTTCTGAATCTAACACCAGTTTCAAGAACATTGCCATGACATGCTCCATCATCCTCCTCAGTTCACCAATTTTCTTCCCTTCAGCTCATGTGACTTGTAGTTATGACCTTGTAACCAGCAAGTCATATTGTACTTGTTCAGCTTAGCAGTGTCACAATGGCCTAACTCTTTCTTAATCTTCTCAACTGATTGAAAGATAGTGAATGCTTTGTAGTCACAGTTTGGAATTATAAACCTTGCAAGCTCAAATTCTTTCAGTAAATCCTTCATCTCAGATAAGTTCATCCTCTCAACCATGTCATAAGGGAAACCATGGTTTATGAGGGTCATAAACATAGTTGACTCAGGCCTCTCTTCCATAATGTCTTTAGTTGTTAGAAGATCATCAGCCTTTGAGTCTTTATGGTCAGTTGGCGAATCCATCTTTGTTAACTCATTCCATTCATCATCACTGTCACTTTCATGATTGGATTTCAACTTCACAGTAGATAAGTCTACTGAAGGAGTGTGTTCAGCAGATATGGGCTTTGGCTTCTCAGGAGAATCATCTACAATGATTACCTTCTTTTCAGTAGCACCCAGGTACTTTCTCTTCCATGAATACAGAATTAAGTCCTTTGAAACCTCAGAAGATTGTTTTGATTGTTTGACAGCTGGGGCATTCTTTGATTCCAATGCACATATCTTCATCTTTAGCTGTTCAATTTCTTCATCTTTCAATTTGATCAGCTCAGATTTTGTAGACACATCATCAGTGATTTGCTCTACTTTATAGATCAGCTGTTCCTTTTCATCTTTCTCATATCTCACAGCTTCTTGCAGTTCTTGTTCATGTTTGAGCAAAGCATCAATCACTTCAGTGTTACTTTGTGCATCTTCTCTAAGCCTTTTCAGTCTGGCTTCTTGTTTCATTAACTCTTCATCCTTTTCTTTCACAATCCCTTTGAGCTCTTGAATTCTTTGTTTTCTTTTATTGGATTTGATCACCAATTTGTTGTACTCAGCAACCAAATAGCTCTTACTCACAGGGATGTCCTTATCACTTAGGTCATCTTCATGGTAAGCAATCACATCCACTTCATTCTCTTTTTCTTCTTTTTCAGCATCAGACTCGATCTTGTTTTCTTCAGTAGCAGCTACATCAGCTGTACTGGAACAGTGTTCACTTACTTCTTCTTCATGGTGTTTAAGTTGTTGCTGATTCATGTGTTGCTGATCTTTAATTGGAGACACTGGAGCAGTGTGATCAGACAGTACTTGGTTCTCAGAATTGGTCACTAAAACAGGAATAGTACTTGCTTGAGACATCAACTCAGTGTCTCCTATGTGAACAGATTTTTAAGACTGAGTTATGTGAACAGGCTCAGTGTTAGCACTTTCCGGGGATGTAAGTTTAGGTGTTGGTGGGAGTGGATGAATAGGGGATATGGTTTGTAAGGGTGAGAATGGTTGTGTGTTTTGTGAGGCTGGGAGAGAAACTGATGGGGATTTTTGTTGTTCAAGTGAGATAGGCTGGGTGTTTTGAGTGGAGGAGGACAGCTGTTGTGGTGACACATGTTGAATGGGTGAGATAGGGTCACTATTTATGCTGACTGGTGATTGATGTTGATGAGGGGATGTTTGGTTCGGTGAGTGTGAGGCTTGATCAGATTCAGCAGATGTTTCTTCTTCAGGATCTACCCATACCAGTTCTTGTGGAATGTCGGCATCAGCATCCACCACATGAGCAAACATAGGCATGTCTTCACCTTGGTATTTTCCACTGATCTTATTTAGTACAGATCTTCCCAAGTGTGCTTGTACAAACACCTCTCCTTCCCTTGCAATCCTTGGAAGTTCAGCATTGATAATCAGTTGCAGAAACCTTGGGAACATATACATCTTGTCGGACCTTTGCACTTTCACTTGGTCGCATAGACAGTTGAGGATGTATTTGGAGTAGTTGTAAGTTCTTCCCTCAAAGATCCCAATGATTCCTGAGGGGATGTGCCTTGAGAACCTATCAAGACCTGACTTCCTGTTTGAAATGCATTTCAGATAAGTGTGACACAGGAATCGATAGGGCTTGCATAACCTCCCTTTCTTGATCTCACCCTTGTCGAAATCACCATCACAGCCCATCAGGTGAAAAACCTTTTCTATGTATTCGTTTTTGAACACATCTGGGTGGCCCACCTCGCGTTCTCCCAACTCAAGTGATCTTCTGATTGTTTGTTCATCGATCCTTATTCTCTCAGACAGGATTTCAGCAACAATCACTTCATCGTCTCCATCTTGTTCTACTCGTGCCGAATTCCAGAAGTCGAGAATGTGAGCTTGATGAATCACAGGCTCTGCCGTCAGGGCATAGAATAGCCTGGATCGTCGAAGATATCTGATGATATCTCGATATCCTTCGGATGAAGGATCATCCGTATTCAGGAATGTGCACACATTGTGCTCTTTTGCAAATCTATTTGACATCTGAAAATAAGAACAATGATAAGCATGTTAGTATCAGTGGTGCAGACATGAATAGGAACAGTTTTAACGATAATCATGAACCAAACAGTTCATTAATGATGATTATGACATGATTTACCTTCAAAACCGTAGTCTGTGATCAAGATTACGTGTTTGTTTTGAGGTTTGAATGTTTGTGGAAGAGGGAAAAGGGAGTGCGTTTTTCTAGGTCAAAAAGTGAAAGGTGTTCTGAAAAGTGATTAATGAATTCTTAAATTCAAAAACCCCATTTATAAGCGGACACATTAATTTCTTTTATTAAATATGTTGGGCCCACTTCCCATTTATCCTTTTCCGCAAAACATCTGTGGAACCTTAACATCTGCGGATGCCATAACATCTGCGGATGCCATAACATATAGTTGAAAATCAAATGAAATATTACTTAATACTCAATATTACTTGCACAGTCGTAGTTTACCAATTCTACGATTATGCAATTAATTTTACTGTTCCTTCTGCTGATGCATAAATTTCACTGTTACTTCTGCGGATGCAAAAATTTTATTGAAACTTCTGCGGAAATTAAAGTTTCGTTGAAACTTTAAATGTATGATAGCTATCAAGTAATAGAATCATTTATTGATGTTGGACCTTGTTGACTTTGTTTGTATGACAATTGAGTACAAGCAAGCAAGCTTCCTGTATCCTGCATCCA
>BJCN01344345.1:0-11856 GCA_018326445.1 Flaveria brownii
TATAATTTCCTAGTTTATACTTTGTGTTTGATGTTGAATTGAACCATTCTTTAACTAAATAAGCATGTTTCTTTGGGTTTAGATTGTGCACACAAGGTGCTCGATGAAATGCTTGTTTGATTTTTTTAAGTTTTTTTGCTTTAATTTACTTAGTAACATGATTCATAGCTTTAGATTAATGTAAATATGTAATGATCAATGAACTTCTAATTGTTTATTGAAGATTATTTTATTTTATTTTTATTCAAGATTATATTTGTTGAGTATTTGTAATCGTTTGAAACTTTAATTTAATATTTAGGTAGGATGCAAAGTGAAATTAAAAGTTTCTTCAAAAGACAACCATCAAATTCAAATGTTGAATCATCATCTTCAAGTAGTAAACCATTAAAAATAGATTTGGATAATCTTCCATGGGATCCTTCCGAGAGGAAACCAATATCATCTTATCATCCTAGTCAAAAAGATGAAATTAGACGAAGATATTTGCTTAGAGGTCCATGTCAACCACAAGGGAAAAAAGAAGATTTTCCACGAACCCAAGTAGGTACTGGGGATAAGCAGACGATTTAATCCGAAATGGTACACCGGATCACATGGAAATTGGTTGGAATATAGTGTAAAAACGGATAAAGTGAATTGCTTATATTGCTACTTGTTTCATGATAGTAAGCAAAAAGAGGCATTTGTGAGTGACGGGGTACAGTGTTGGCACAAGAAAGAAGAAAAACTAAATGAACATGTTGGTGAAGGAAGTAATAGTTTTCACAATAAAGTAGTACAAGATGGGGAAGCCTTACTTAAAGATGATCAATCTATACGCGTGGCCTATGACAAAAAAACTGAGAAAGAAAGAAAAGAATATAGAATCCGATTAAGTACTTCAGTTATGCTTGCTCAGGGATTGTTGAATGGTGGGTTATCTTTTCGGGCTCATGATGAGTTTGAAGGATCCTTATATAGAGGACATTTCATAGAGTTTTTAAAATTGTTCGCCAAGCTAAATGAAGAAATTGGTAAGGTCATATTAGGTAATGCGCCGAGGAATAACCAAATGATTGCTCCATCAATACAAAAAGAAATTTGTAGTTGTCTTGCAGAAGAAGTGTTAAAAAAGATTTTTGATAAACTTGGTGATGATGTCTTTTCTATATTAGTTGATGAATCGAGGGATATTTCTATCAAGGAACAAATGGCTGTGGTTTTGAGGTATGTTGATAAATCCGGATATGTGAAGGAGCAATTTATTGGTCTTGTTCATGTTATGGAAACAACCGCTTTATCTCTTAAATCTGCAATTGATGAATTATTTGCTCGTTACAATTTGAGTTTGGGTAGGATTAGAGGCCAAGGATATGACGGTCCAAGCAATATGTCCAGTGAGT
The DNA here is from genome assembly GCA_018326445.1 of Flaveria brownii. NCBI lineage: Eukaryota > Viridiplantae > Streptophyta > Magnoliopsida > Asterales > Asteraceae > Flaveria > Flaveria brownii. The sequence goes on from BJCN01344345.1 coordinate 1,386, forward strand.
TTAATGGTTTGAAAGCTTTGATTTTGAAAGAAAATTCGTCGGCATATTATGTTCATTGTTTTGCTCACCAACTTCAACTTGCTGTTGTAGCCTTTGCAAACAAACATGCTGAAATTTGTAAGTTTTTTAAAGAAGTGTCGGATTTGACAAATGTTGTTGGTGCATCTTGTAAACGAATAGATTTGCTAAGAGAAAGTCAAAGAGAGAGTTTGTGATTGAATCCAGAAGTTGAAACCGGGCGTGGAAAGAATGATCAAGAAATGTCACTTGCAAGAGCCGGAGATACACGTTGGAGTTTTCATGGAAAAAAACTTCTTCGTTTGCTTGCTTGAATATATACAAACTTCGGCATTCAATGATGCTCACAAAAGTCAAGCAAATGGACTTCAAATATACATGAAAATATTTAAGTTTGTATTTTATTTACATTTGATGAAACATATCTTGGGGATTACTAACTCATTATGTGACGCTCTTCAAAGAAAGAACCAAGATATTATGAATGCAGTTGGACTAGTTAGATCAACCAAAGAAGAATTACAAAGGTATCGACTTGAAGATTTTGACTCACTTTTGGAAGATGTCACATCCTTTTGTGACAAGTATGATATTGAGATGATTAAGATGGAAGATGAGTATGTTGACCTGAAAAATAGAAGAAGAAAGATCAACATTACCAATCGTCAGCATTATGTGGTGAATAATTTTAACACAGTTCTCGATATGCAAATTCAAGAGGTTGGAAACCGATTTAATGAGGTAACCACTAACTTGCTTACGTGTATGAGTTCTTTAAGCCCATGTGATAAATTTAGTTCATTTAATAAGTTAAATTTGCTTCCTTTAATAAGTTAAATTTGCTAAAGTTAGCCGAGATGTATCCGCGTGATTTTACTTTTGATGAAAAACAACCTTATTCATGAACTCGACCATTACATTGCTAATGTGAAAAACGATAGTCGGTTTGACAACCTGAATGGGATAAGTGATATTGCCAAAAGGATGGTGGAAACAAGAAAACACATTGATTATCAGTTGGTCTATCGTTTATTGAAGTTGTCACTAATTTTACCGGTTGCAACGGCGAGTGTTGAAATATGTTTTTCTTCGGTGAAGCATGTAAAGACGGAATTACGTAATAGGATGGGTGATGGATATATGAATGATTCTTGCATTTGTTACATTGAAAAGGAGTTCTTACAACAAGTTTCGGTCGAGAATGTAATGAAACGTTTTCAAAAGATGAAGTCTCGTAGGGAACAACTTTAGGTCAGTTTTTTTTATTCGTAAAAACTATCTTATATATGTTATGTATTTTTAACTTTCTATCGACTATGATTTTTCGTTATTATATCGTACTTTTATTATGTGATACACCTTACCCGACCACGAACCGTTGAACCGACCCGCATTTTTTTATATTCGGTCATATGAAATTAGAATAGTTAAAAAAGTGAACCCGTTGGAAAAAAATCTTGGATCCGTCACTAGATATAACAACTTCATTACTAACCATTAATTAAATCGTATATAAGATTGATTTTAATCCCCTTGCAATAATTTTTCTTTTTATATATGGGCGGTGTAAGTTTAATTTATGTCATCTTGGAATCTGAATAGAAATTTTATTTAATAGTAGCCTCTAGATATTCCATAACGCCTTTTGATTTTACCTTCACAATATGCATTTATATATACACAGATACACAACTGATCCATCGGTCTAATTAAGAAAAGATCATGGCTGGCAGTTCAAGCTCTGATCTTTACATCAATGTAGATGATTTATACTTTTCTGCTCTCCATGACGACGACGAAATCTTTCCCATCTCCGATGAGAAATACGCCGAGCAACTGCAACTTCAAGAGGCACTCATGTCCAGCTCTGCAACTTCAAACCTTTCATCTTCATCTTCTTCTTCACACCCATCATCTGCATCATCATCATCATCATCATCAATGAAGCAGCCGTTGGTGGCATCATCTGAATCAAGTAATGAATCACCACCAGCTAGCTTTTGTGGCATCTGCATGGATACAAAGACAGCATCTGAAATGTTTCAAAACACCAGTAGCGTTTGCGGTCATCAGTTTTGCTCCGAATGCATCCGGGGACACATAGCAGCCAAAATCAAGGAGAATCAAATTACCATCACGTGTCCTGATCCAAATTGTCAAGTGGTCATAGGACCTGAAGTATGCAGAAGCATTGTGCCGAAACAAGTGTTGGAAAGATGGGAGAACATTCTGTGTGAATCTCTGATCATGGAGTCTGATAAGTTTTACTGCCCGTTTAAGGACTGTTCGGCGATGCTGGTGGATGATGGTGGGGAGGCTGTGACAGTATCAGAATGCCCACATTGTAACAGACTGTTTTGTGCGCATTGTAAGGTCGCATGGCATTGCGGGATGAACTGCGTCGACTATCAGAGCTTGAAGAAGGGTGACAAGAGTCCGGATGATATTCTCTTCATTGATCTTGCAAAGAACAAAAGATGGATGAAGTGCTCAAAGTGCAAGCTTTTTGTGGAGAAAGTGGATGGCTGTAAGCACATTTCTTGCAGGTATTCATTTTGTTTATATTCAGTAAGTAGGTCCCTAAGTGACAGCTTCTTACTGCCGGTTATCATAAGATTTTCTTATCTTTTAACCGCTCTTGACTTTTTCATAAATTAATCTTTTGTTTATTGAAGACTTGCAAATTATAATAAACGTGTAAGCGGACAAGTTTGACCTATTTATGGTATCAACCTAGCTTGAATTGACTATATGTTTATGGTCACCTATATAATTATATGTTACACAGGTTAAACTGATAATGTTTTTTTATTTAATAACATACATTAAAGGTCTAAATTTGTAATCCGTACTTTTAAATCAAAATTATAAATTGCATTATGATTTTTACTTAGTTTCGGAAACATAATATGTTTTGAAATGATATTTGAGAATTATTCATATTCATGAAGTGTATTTATACAAATTAAAATATAATAGATATTCCTTAAATTGTGGTTAGAGTTGATAAGTTGTTATACAAATAAAAAAATCAAATATTGATTAAAAATTTGAAAATAAAGGAGATGTTTTCGAGTGTTAGTATTTGTTTAAAAATTTGAGCTGTGACAATAGTGATTTTATGTTTATACGTACTCAAACTTTTTTCTTTTATTATATTGGCAGAAGATATCTAAAGTTAACACAACAGTTATTCATTCAGGAGTTTTGATGTTGCAGGTGTGGGCATCATTTTTGCTATGGGTGTGGAAAGACCCTTTATGCCGCAAATTATACGTGTGCATGCGATTGAATGTTTCTTTCGTTAAATTGTTTTTTTTGTAGTAAACGTTTATTTTATAATTGGTCTTGCTCTAATTTTTGCTTCATAATTTCTCATTGTTAAGTTTTATTTTTTGTTTGATTCTTTATTCAAAATATTCATTTTCAAAGTTGATAATACTATTTATCAATCACTAAGGTTTAATTTGATGAGAAAAGCATAAACACTAAGGTTTAACTTAACTGTCATAATACTTGATTTGCTACAATTTACTAGGAACCTAACATAACATTCTAAAATTGAAAATGGATCAGTCTACCTAGTCTACAAATTTCTAACAATTAATGAATTCATCAATTTAGGTGGGATGAGGATTGTAATGATTTATACTTCTCGAGGTATAATGATAGTCAGAGAGGCAAGATTCAAATAAATTAGTAGATCAAATTTGTGTTATATATGATAATCTTTCTGATATTTGAATTAGTTTCTAAATTTACTATTTATGAAAAAAAGATAAAGGGCTCGTATAATACCACTCCTCATTAGTTGATATCTAGAATGAAAAAGATATAAAAATAAAAAAAATAAGAAAGAAGATCAAGATGACTACCAAATTCATGCTAAATCATCGATTGCAATAGCTTAAAATCAAGATCACAATGAGAGACTGTACATTCGATCCAAGAATTAGCTCTATCTCACCTTTATTGAGATGTTTATGCAAATGAGATTTTTAAGCATATGGGTTAGTGATAGTTGAATGAAACTAGAAAGACCGGTAGTGGGTGAGTAGAAAGGACTTGGCTTCATCTCCCACCATGGTACCAATCGAGATAAGAGTGAAACTAAAGCGAGAAGAAGATGAGGATTTCTACTCTAGATTACATTTTTCTTTTTAACTTAGTGAGCACTCGGTAGCGAATCAATCAAAACCAGAAGTTTTACCAAGACGAATCACTTCGCCTTCGGGTTCTAAAGAAGGAAAAGAATACCCCGGAGTTCTTTTTCTAGATTGAGGAGATTGCTCTGACTTTCTTGTTAACCCTACCTAAAAGAGAGTGAGTGATGAATTTAAAGAAAAACTATACTTCTTAGTAGTTTCAAATGAATGGAATGATTCTTCCCCCGAGGGTGACTTAACTACCTGGATCCTTATCTATTGAAGAGATTCTGGTAGCTACATTAATGGCACCGACATCTCATCTAGTCTAGATCAATATCTCAAAGAGCTTTTTTCTAGAAGGTGAATTGGCCCATTTTCTCTTTCTTAGTAACAAGGAAAGACATTTACCAATCACCCCCACCTTCCTTTATTTGCAATTCATTTCATCTCAAAAGAAAGAGCTAACAAACTACATCAATTCCATTCTAATTCTCTCTGACATAGCAGGATAGTTGCTATTAACCTTTTAGACCGAGGACCCTCCGAGACCAATGCAAAAGGAATAAGAGTCATTATACCTTTAGCCTAAGTGAAATCATTGACCTTGCTCCTAGTTTGAGTAGGACATTGCCGCATTTAATCTCAAATAGGATTTAACTCTTTCTTTCCAGTTTAGCTGAACTCAAATCAATTCATTCTTTCTTTATCGTAAGCAAATAGCCAAGGAACTGATGAAAGAGCACCATTTTCTCTTATTCTTAAAAACATATTCAGAGCAGTTATCACAAAAAGCCTAGCATCTCTAACAGGAAAAGCAAGCAAGCAAATACCTCCCATTTGGTTTGGTGGCCTCCTTCCGTGATTAAAAGCAGAATCAGAATCAGACTCTTGGATGTGAGATCTTGCTTAAATCAATTTCTGGTGGGGTAAGTCTCAAAAAGCATTCCACTGACACTCAACATTTCTCCCCTTATTCCTAGAGTCGAAACAATTTATATCACCTCAGCAACATTTAGGCCTTTTTCTACTCCTACATGCCCTTCTCATAAGAGTTTCAAAAAAGACTACCGACTTGGCCTACTTTGACTCGCTATTCTTCTCATTTCAAAAGAAGACGACTCATACGAACATCCAAAATATGTCCTTCTAAGGACTCCATATACTTAATCAAAAAATATTTATGAGATCTTGAAGCACCAAAACTCCATATAGTACCAACCATCCCCGTATGTGATGACCAAAATATACTCATCTTTAATTACCTAAAAGCTTGTTTAACATGTGAGCTAGTGTTGGTGAGTTTGCATGTATAATGTAAAAAAAAAGTAAACAGTTAAGTTAAGTATGGTGCATGTTTTACAAGCCCATAACCAACTCTATACTTAACATCTAGTTCCCTAAATGAACTAAATCATTAAGCAACTAAAGTCCATATTATTTATGCTCTATCAGAAACATAAAACTTAATACAAACAAATATAGATAATATGTCGTAACATCAAAGAGGTCTTAGTAGGGTCTTTTCAACTGGCGTGGGGATTCCAAGGTAGTACAATCAAAACAATCTGTCAACTTAACTTGTGTGACATAAAATAAAATAGGGCATGACTAATACTAAATAAGGGGCAGTTTGTTTTTTCAGATGTAACATGTATATAGTTTGCGGACTACATCTGTAGACTTCTATAGAAAAAGACGTGGACCAAACCTCTACGGTCTTCAAGAAGAAGACAATTTGGTTTTTAACTTGTATAGAATCGACGTGGCGATAGCGGTGGCAGAGCAACGATAACAGAGGTGATAAGGGTGACATGTCTGTGAAAGGTGGTGATTTACAACGGAGGTGAGGGCTGACGGGTCTACTGGAGGTGAGGGCGGGAGGTGTTAGAAGACAGAGGGAGGTGGGTGGAAGACCGCAGGAGGTTTTTGGAGGTGAAGTTGTGTTGATGGAGGAATGGAGGTGGAGGTGGAGTTGTGTTTAAGGTTTGAGGGATGAAAAAGAGGTAGGGAAAATTAAGAAGTAGAAAGATAATGTTTGCACCTAAAAGAATTTTAGACGATCTGTTTTAATGAAAGATATTTCAAAAAAAAAACACTCTGCAGATTTAAATGTCTGCGTGTGGTCTGCGCGGCGCATACAAAGAGGTTGAGAAGTCTTTTTCTGAAAAAACAAATGTCAACCAAATCTTATTTGATAAAACATTATACAACATCTAAAGAGACATGCTATACCACTATAAATTACTCTAATAATTAAAGTAGAAGGAACAGAATAGTAGCTTTAAGATCAAGACCGTTGGTTTTTCTAATCTATGATGAGAAGAAAAGGCTTTGTGTTGTTTGGTTTACATATGGTTGAGACAGGTTTCATGGCATCCTTCATCCCAAGGAAAAGAGTAAGAGAAGTATTGTTAGGAGATGAGAGAGAAGCGACAATAAGGAGAGAGTGGGAGGCTCGGTGGTTGTAGTGATACGGTGGTCGGACGATGGAGGTTTCTAGGGTTTGGGTGTTTCCTTTGATCGTCAATGGCGGTGATGTGGCGGTTTGGCGATGGTCGTTTCTAAAATTCTGTCCGGTCATCGTTCTCCACTCCCGGCCACCTTCCGGTCATCATCTTCTTAACTCATGAGTGCATATCTGAATAATATACCTACAATGTGTTGGATTGGGCTCCAAATTCACACTCACACAAACACACAAAGCTCACACAATATATGTATTTAAAAGTAAGTTTGCAGAAAATGAAAGTTACTTGTTTATTCAATAAATTAGAAAGCTATAACAACCTTACACATAAAAGACATGGAACAATAAAATTGCTAAATAACCGGCATAATGGATAACTCACTCTTCTACCAACGTGTATTTTTAAATAACTCAGTCAACCTAACTACCAAGTCAAACTAATTAAATGAACCCAACTATAAACCTAGAAATACATAGCCTAAAGTTCCAGTATACATGCTACGTAAACCTTAAACTTCTTCCACGCACACCAAACTTTAACGTAAAAATACCAAATAACGACCCGTGAACTTAACCCGATTAACCTAACACAGTGCAAACTCATTAGAGAACTCCATACATATGATCAATTGTTTAAGATAGATCTTCTTGACGTAATTTGATCAATTGTTTAAGATAGATCTTCTTGACGTAATTCTTCCGTTAGTTCGCCTTTTTATTATGGTTGTCACTAGAATACTGAGATTGATGTGTTTATTCAGTTCATTATATTCGATAACAAAGGACAACTCAAAGAGGCGTTTAACATAAGGTATGTCATACTTTTTTTGTCACTATATTTGCTTTATTTTTAATTATAAAGCCATATGCATTGGTATGGCTTGCAAGTCCCCAGTAATAATCATCTGAAGCTTTTATCTTCGTGGATGCTGCTTTGTTTTGCAATTTGTTTAATTTTGAAATCGTAGTTGCCTAATTTGGATTAGGTGAACCATATTTGGGACACATTAACCTTGTTGATACAATGGATCCCAAGAACATCAAAAGAATTCTTGATCAGTGAAGACATACTCGACACAACGATATTCAAATCAACACAAACAAACTTGTAGAACAATTAGATTCGAGATGTATATATGAACAATAATTCATTCAAGTGAAGAATGATACACACACATACTTGTTTGATTGTAGACTCCATCTTGTATAGAACAAAGGAACAACGGTTTCGATTGGTTAACACCGATCTCCAATTTGGCAGCCCTACATCAACACACATGGCCTTCGGCCCATATTAATTCTATTTACAAACCTGGGTTTATTAAACTGTCTACAGCCCACGTAATTATACAACTACTATTGACCCACTAATGAAAACATTACATACCCAATATGAATTAAAATCCCAATACTCCCCTTAATTCATGATTGGGCGTTTCAATTTTTCTTTGGCTTTGAGTTGTCTTCATCGTTGACGAGAAGTGTGAAATCATCCAAGCTTTCAATATCTTCGAGCATGTCAAAGTCAATGTCGTCTTCAAAGCTAGCATCATCCATCTTTTGCAACATTGGTTCGATATCAAGATCATGCAAATTATCTTCAAAGTTCACTTTTGCATCTTGTATTTCACCATCTTCTTTCTCATTGTTCCCATTCAGATTTTGATCCTTTTCTTCCTCAATAGGACCAATTTCAACCTTTATTTCATCATCAATTTTCACCTTATCTTTGACTTCTTGAACAACATCTTTGACACTGCCGCTTCATTTTTGTACTTGTTTGACCAACCTCTTTCCCTTTATTATTTTCTTTCTCATACATTCAAAGCATTAAATTACAAATATCTTTGATAAATAATGTTCAAGTTTACACCAAAAATTGCATTTAACACTAGTTGCTTGCAATTTCAGGCTACTTTCCATCCTTAGATACCTTTTTATTTCCTCTCATTTGATAAGCAAACATGTATAAATCAAACAAATCAATGGGAGTACCATTTGGTAAAACCAGGGGTATAGCTTAGTATATTGTCTAAAGTGTTCCTCGTAGAACCACTTTACAAATTTGACGAATTATCCCCTCAAGTATTCCTTATTTGACGTAACATACTTGGCTATTTTTAGTGTATCAAGAAAGGGTACCCATATTTGATTTGGATCACTATTATCAATAGTTATTCCTTCCATCATCCATAAAGCACTCAAATTTGTGATCATAATATTCTTGGAAATATGATACAACTTTGTTTCTTTCAAGTTCTTAAACCGTTTGTGGATCTAAGGTTTTGTAAAGATTTTCAATAAAATCATCATGATCCGCATCTAACAACTTAGAGACATTTGAATTGCTTTTTGTTTCTTCCAATAATTCACAAGTATCTTCATCATCAAACATACCTTTGACAAAACAAGTATCACCATCAAAAGTGACATTAAAACCTTGGTTAATTAATTTAGTTAGACTCCAAAATTTTTTATCCAAGGTGGGTATGTACAAGACACTAGGAATTGTTCTATTTTGATTGCTCAAATACAATTCAATTTCGCCAATTTCTTTTGAAGTTAGGATCTTACTTTATAAGTTCTAACTTCAATGGTGAAGCCATCTTTGAATTTGGTAAATAAGTTTTTATTTCCAGTCACGTGTTTTTCAAATGACAAATTAACGACCCAAATATCTTTCCAAAAACCATAATTTGTTCCATTGATCAAGAAATCAAAGGGTGGTTCATATTTTGAAAAACCAGTGTTTTCATATGAAGTATTATTGTACTTACATGTACATTTAGATGCAAAATGTCCATGGCGTTTGTATTTGAAGCATCAGATTCTTCTCATCTTCATTCTCGGTGCTTTGCAACCCTTCGATCCTCCAAGGCCCCCCTACTCAAGGACTTTGTTGCCGTCGATTTCTTTGAATCTGAAACCTACTTCTTTCTCCATGGTTTTCTCAAGGTTGAACCCAATTGTAGACCTTCCAAATTTCTTCTAACCCTTTTTTGATCACTGTTTGAACATTAGGCTTCATCCGAACAAGTACTAGGATGAGTAAATAGAATTGGCAAAGGGTTCTGAACCATAGGTTCAACCTAATTGAGATTTTTAGTGCAATGTTTCTTTCCTTTGTTCTTCAGCCTTGCTCTGATACCATTGTTGGTACAATGGATCACAAGAACATCAGAAGAATTCTTGATCGGTGGAGACATACTCGACACAACGATATTTACATCAACACAAACAAACTTGCAGAACAATTAGATTCAAGATGTCTATATGAACAATAATTCATTCAATGGAAGAATGATACACACACATACTTGTTTGATTACAGACTCCATCTTATATAGAACAAAGGAATACAACGGTTTCGATCGGTTAACACTGATCTCTAATTTGGCAGCCCCTACATCGACACATATGGCCTTGGCCCCTGGGCCCATATTAATTCTATTTACAAACCTGGGTTTATTAAACTATATACAACCCACATAATTTTACAACTACTATTGACCCACTAATAAATACATTACCTGCCCAATATGAACTAAAAGCGCAATAAACCTTTAGCCATTTTAGTTTTTTTTTGGGTAGTGTTGAATATTTGATTTTGACAATATTCATCATCATGTTTATTTTATACATATTTTATACACGAGGTATGTAACATCACGTATTCCTGATAAATAAAATTTTATTTTTAAACAATACGTTGATGTTAATTCAAAAATTTTAATAATAATAATAACAATAATAATAATAATAATAATAATAATAATAAAATTTTAAGACTTGAAAGTCAAATTATAAGTTCAGGGGGCCTTATTGTCATTTTTAAAAC
>BJCN01344352.1:0-10372 GCA_018326445.1 Flaveria brownii
AGATAGTGTTCGCACCACAGTTAGTGTTTCGGTTAACCTGATTTTCAGTTAATACGAATATAATTAATATTAGTTATTAATTATAAAGTTAGGGTCGTACGGTTTCGCGATCACGGTTCGGTTACGATGTCGGTTATCAATATTTCCCCTTCGCAAGTAACACAGTCAAGCACACTCCTTCACACACATAACTGACACATCACAAACATAGAACAACACAAACGAAAGTCACACATAATATATACATCCATATATATTCACGTACATGTACACATGTGGATTAATAGAAAATCAACCCACTACCAATGTTTGAACACAATTATATATACATCACCATGCATTACGTATGCATTGCAAAACCCACACACACATAGCCTACACACATGCACACATAATGATGCACCCATTATGCTCACATGAAGACTTTCCCTCCAAAATAACCTCCTGCTACACCAAGCCTTCAATCATGCATAACACATACATATGCATATTACATACTTGCCACATAACACTCACATATGCATTAAACACACACACGTACGCATACATACATGCAAAAGAAGAAAAAAAAACCATGCGCCTAATCCCACTAGTACAAAGCACAAGCATGGACGCATGGTGCCCCCATGCGTCCCCCTTTACCCCTTAATACATACATACATGCATAACACAAACATATATACATATGCAACGCACATACGCAGCAACATATATGTATATACATAAACACCGCCGAACACATCAGTCGCACATACAAACACGTCTTGGCATAACACGGCACCACCGTGATCAACCAACCGCAACCCAACCGAGGCCCCGTCGTCAAACGACGGTAACCGAACGAAACCGAAACGAAACCGGACGTATTGCCATTATCAACGGAGTGTAAACATACCTAACCGCTTACGAGAGAGCGATGGTGTTAGTGAGTCGTTGGCGGTCGAGGGTGAGGAACAAGCCGTCGGTGTCGTGATGCAAGACTACGAGTAACGCTTGAATCGGAATGATTGGTGCGGGTTGTCGAGGTGAAAGAGGGCTGCCGTCGTGAGAAACTTCTTGAGGTTAGGGTTTGTGAATGTGTTGAATAGAATGCTCGATGGGGTACACGGTTATGGGTTTTAAATTAGTAAAAGGAGTTTTACACTTTTAATCCATCAAGATTTTCTAATTTGCATTCTAAGTTAATTGAATTTAATTGGTAATTAAATTAGCAACATTATTACTACTATTTTATAATGGAAGTTTGATTAATTATTTAGTTATCACTTGATTAATTATAGCGTAACGGGGAGAGGTTAGGTTAAAAACTCGGGTTGTCACAGCTAAGCGACTCACATCTTTTACAGCTGGTCGTAGACCACGATATCATAAATGCTGTAAGGTTAGGAAGGTGGCGTTTGATTTTCCTCTACAGCCTCCCAACTTATTAAGGTCTTTGTTTGCTGACCGTGAGTTTATGGGGAATATCCGCGCATACAACGCCATGTTTTCAATGACCTCCTTTGGGGCTACCATCGACAATTTAGTGAATCAGGGTGGTGGTCCGTACGTGTTCAAGGTTGTGGGTCAGGTATGTCATTGGCTTGGTCGATTTGCCCGATTTGTGGGGATCGAGCGAGGTTTTTGTAGATGTATATTTTTTACTCTGAAAATGAGGTTACAAACAGGCTTCGTTTTTTCCATGGAGATAATTCACCGAATTTATCAGCAGAGATCGTCTCGACATTAACTGCCATGCTTGATGAATCAAATGCCTACGTGCGTCTTTTTCGGTCCGCGAGAGAGTTATACAGTCAACAACATGTTCCTGAGTTCTCAATTAAACTTTACAGTAGGGTGAAAGATAGAAGATATGACGACCCCTTACCGAATACCGTTGGCGCCATTGTTTGTGATACTGGCACTGCATCAGAAGATTTTGATGTTATTGTCCGTGATAAGGCTAACGCTCCACATAGAGTTAGCAAACTTCATCCATCTTATATGCCGTTGCAGTATCCACTTTTGTTTCCTCGTGCAGAGCAAGGGTGGTCTCCTGAGTTACGCCTAGGACCGGACCATTCAAGTGATGATCGCAAGCTTAGTCCATCAATGTTCTACTCGTATCAGATTTATGATCGTGAAGATGTTTACAACCATCTTCTTCATGCAGGTAGGCTGTTTCAACAATACATTGTTGACGCTTATATCTGTATTTTTAGCATTGTCGGCTAGAATATGTGCGGAATAATCAAGAAGAATTCAGGTGTGAGTTTTTGGAGGGTCTTAACGATGCAATATCCCGGGGTGATACAGAGGGCCATAGCGTGGGTAAACGAGTCGTGCTGCCATCATCTTTCACCGGCGGTCCAAGGTATATGTATAAACATTACCAAGATGCCCTTGCCATATGCCAAGTCTATGGGAATCCTCAGTACTTTATAACATTCATGTGCAATGTTAAATGGCCTGAGATTGAAAGGGAGATAGCAGCAGCACACGTGTCAAGTCCACAGGACAGACCTGATATTATTGCTAGAGTATTCCAGATGAAAGTACGATCTTTCATCAAGCATCTGAAAACATCTAAACCCTTTGGCGATGTTGTTGCTGGTAAGTATAAATCTTGTTGCTTGTCCTCTTGAACTACGTTATTATACAAGGTTACTATGGACACTCATGTTGTATTATGCCTTTTCGTTGTACAGAGTTGTACACAATTGAATTCCAAAAAAGAGGGCTGCCACATTGTCATACGTTGTTACGGGTGAATGATGCCTATAAAATTCGCACCCCAGAGGATATCGATAGGTACATCAGTGCCGAACTACCAGACAGTCAAACAAATCCTGTCTTACGTAGGATTGTTACTGAATCGATGCTACATGGACCGTGCGGTATCGCAAGAATGAGCTCTCCGTGTATGAAAGATGGTGTATGTTCAAAGCAATATCCTAAGTCCTACGAGGCATGTACACGATTTGACAGCGGAGGGTATGTTCACTACAAAAGGTCTAAGGATTGTTTGCCATGCGTCAAACGTGGAATTCCGTTGGATAATGGGTATGTGGTTCCGTATAATGCGAACTTGCTAATGCATTTTGATGCGCACATAAATGTTGAGTACTGCGGGTGGAGTATGCTTATAAAATATCTTTTTAAGTATATATCAAAGGGTGCAGACAGGGTTCGTTTTACGTTAACAAAAAGGATGTTACTTCAGAAAACATACCTGCTGATGTAGTTGAAGTTGTTGATGAGATCAAAAACTACCTTGATGGTCGTTTCATATGCCCACATGATGCATCTTGGAGAATTATTTCATTCCCTATACATTATAGGAACCCACCTGTTCAGGTTCTGGCAGTACACTTGGAAGGCAAACAAAACATGACATTTAGACAAACACAACAACTTCAAGAAATTGTCAATAATCAGAATGTCAGGAAAACAACTCTGACTGAATGGTTAGCAAATAACACAATTGAGTCTTCCGCAGGAATGTCTTCTTCGGATTCGGGGGCTAACCTTCGTTACATAGATTATCTCTCTAAATATCGGTGGGATTTATCGACAAAAAGTTGGACACGTAGAACATGCAAGAGAACTCCTACTGCGGGTAGACTAACTTACGTTCACCCTTCATGTGGGGAACTGTTTTATCTGAGAATGTTATTGACTTATCAAAGAGGTTGTTGTTCATTTGCAGATATACACACTATTTCAGGTGTTATAATGCTAACATTTAGGGAGGCATGTGAAAAACTAGGCCTAATAGGTGACGACAGAGAATGGTTGTCTACAATTTCAGAAGCTTCTGAATGGGCAACTGCTTCCGAAATTAGGTCCCTTTTTGTACATATACTACTGTATTATGATGTGTTAAACCCTTCAGCTTTGTAGGATGCGAGTTGGGAAAGAATGGGAGAGGATATTTTATACAACCTTAACTCCAAGAAAAGAAACTCAAATTCTGGTGTTAGCAGGGCTGATCTACAACAGTTTGTGCTCTATGAGCTCGAGTTATTACTAAACTCTAACGCAACACCACGCACACTAGCTGATTTTGGATTGCCTCTCCCCACAAAATCCACTCTTTCTATGCTTAGGAATTTACTGCTACTTGAGGAGAAAAGTTATGATCGGGAAGCTTTACACCGTGAACATCTCTCCTTAAAGGCAAATCTTCATCCTGAACAAAAAAATGTCTATGATGCGGTGTTGGCTTCAACGAGGAATTCGTCACATGTGTTGTTGTTTGTGTATGGTAATGGAGGTTCAGGTAAAACATACCTCTGGAGAACAATCATTGCAGCTTTAAGATCAGAAGGTTAGGTTGTTTTAGCAGTAGCGGCTTCCGGTATCGCTTCTCTATTGTTTCCTTCAGGTCGTACGGCACATTCAAGATTTAAGATACCGTTGGAATTAACAGATGAATCTGTATGTCATGTTAAAAAAAATACAAACCTGTCTCGCTTTTTGTTAGAAACAAGCCTTATAGTTTGGGATGAGGCACCGATGAGCGACCGAAGGTGTTTTGAATCTCTTGATAAAACGTTGAAGGATTTAACGGGTAATACTGTGATACCATTCGGCGGTAAATCCGTGCTGCTGTGGGGACTTTCGTCAAACATTACCAGTGAAACCAAAATGACAAAGGCTGATATAATATCGTCATGTCTCACAAAGTCTTATTTGTGGAATTACTTTTCCGTTCACAAGCTAACGGTGAATTTGCGAGCAACATTGCCCTCATATGTGAGTGGGGAGAAGGATGTGCAATCGTTTTATAGTTGGTTACTAAGAGTTGGAGACGGTAAAGAAGGTGTTCCGCTTACACCTGAACAAGCAGACGTTAACGTAATTGAAATACCACCGCAGATGATTATTAATGATTCAGACACCGCATTGTACGATTTGATCAGGTTTGTATACAATGAGGAGTGTCTGCTAAGCCCATCGGCCACAACATTTGCAGAACGTGCCATCATATGTCCTAAGAATGACATCGTGGATGAAATAAATGACCTTATTCATGTCATGTCACCTGGAGAATGCAACTCATACTTCAGCCCTGACTCGATGATTCCACACTCTAGAGATGGAGGAGATGTAGTTGCTATGTACCCAGTTGAATACCTTAATGTACTTAATTTTAATGGCATTCCAAAGCATTGTTTAAAGCTGAAAAACAACACCCCTATAATGTTAATTCGTAATCTAGATCAAAAAAATGGTTTATGTAATGGAACTAGGTTATTGGTATCACAGTTACTTCCTCGCGTTATTGAGGCCCATGTAATAACGGGTACATCCTTAGGACACCGAGTATATATTCCAAGAATTAATTTTGTGCATAATACGAAAGATCTTCCTTTTGTTTTTACAAGGAAACAGTTTCCGGTTAAAACATGCTATGCAATGACCATTAACAAAAGCCAGGGTCAATCACTTAAAAAAAATAAAATCTATTTACCTGAGCCAATATTCAGTCATGGACACTTGTATGTTGCTCTGTCAAGAGCAACATCCCCAAATTCTACAAAGATCCTAACAAAGAAAAGCGTTGAAAATAGTGATAATAAACATTAAATATAGTGTATACAGAACTATTAAACGAGATTGATATGGATCAGATCAATCTCTATTGTAGTGCAATCTCTTTTCTCCATATAATGGTGATAAATACCTATATTTACATGTTTATTTGTTAACTTTAATAGAATTACTTTTACCCTTGTGTTCCTTCTCTAAATAGGTGAATAGAAATGGAGGACACTGAGATATCAAGTCTAACACCCGGTGGAGCAACTCCTGAACTTGACATTCGTGTAGTTCGTACCTGGAAGCCCGCCTTTAGAGACAACGAAACATGCTATGTATTTGTGGATCGACATGTACACTCAACCTGAATACAAAACTATACAATAAATTACAAGACAGATATATCATAGAGTGTTTTGATAAATCATTAAATATTGCCCCCCTATTTTGTGTTCTTGGTGGCACAATTATGAAAAGATTTTCTCTCTTGAGTAATTTTTATGTTAATTAGGTAAATCTTAAATCTTTTTTAAAACCTGTATATAAATCTAACCTTTCAAATTAAATATATCAACAATAGTGGTTGATGATTAAGTTTCACTCAAACATTCTTTTCGACTTTGGTATTGGTTCAAATGATTTTAAAATATTTTATGTCTTCTTGTGTTAAAAATCATAAATTACAAACCTTCTGCAGTTTTTGCAAAATATGGTGTAATGTCAACAGGAAATAATATTTCAACAACCACCTTATTCTCAAAACCTTAGAAAAAACATTTTGTGTTAAAACGTAAAACAGTAAATTACACATTTATTTTCGTTGAGCGAATTTATAATTATGAATCACTATTCTATAACAGGGCATAGGAATCCAGGCCGTAGCAAAGGGAAAAGACCAAAAAACAGTGGCATCAAAGCTTCAAGCGCAATTTTGTTACCGGGTTAAAGGGTATGCATGCACCGAACCTGACAAATTCATCTCAACTGTATGCCACCATGCTTACATGCGGGTAGGAGCAACAACAGTGTTTACACCTATCGAGGACACCTTTCCCTCGTCAATACTTTGAATTTGTCTCCCGTCAGAGGCTGGATTGTAGCAATTGGATTAAAATCCATCGTGATATTACCATACTATCACTTGTCTTTAAATAAGGGTGAAATTCTGTTTTGCTTTTTTCTAATACTTTATAAATTATTATAGATGTTTAGTTTCATCACTAGCGTTGAATAAATATTTGCTAGTAGTTGTTAGTCTTTTTTTCTTTATTAGCTACTCCAATATGATCCTGATTAATAATAATAATAGTAATACTTTATTAGTGACAAGCCCAATTATTCTATCTTTAATTTTCCATAAGCGGAAACCAAGGCTCCTTGTATATGTACTTATATATAATATAAATATTCCTGATATAGTCATTTAGTTACTATTAAGAGGCAACATCGGTGCCTTTTTTATTATTTAATTTTTACTTTAAGCTACTCAAGTGCTGATTTTGTATATTTTTTGATCCACTAAAGTGAAGTCCTACTCCAACTTTAACCAAATTTGTATTAATTTCTTTATATTAACTCTATAGAAATAATATTAGTGCTCAAGCTTTACAAATACATTGGTTATTCAAAATCTATTTGGAATTGACGAAATCAGAAACCATTAAAATCTTGATTGCACATTTAATTATAATTATAATAATAATAATAATAATAATAATAATAATAATAATAATTAGTATTATTACTATTATTATTATTATTATTAGTTCATTTTATAATAATAATAATAATAATAATAATAATAATAATTATTATTATTATTATTACTATTATTATTATTATTAATATTATTATTATTATTATTATTATTATTATTATTATTACTATTATTATTATCATTTTTATTACTACTAGTACTACTATTACTATTATTATTACTACTATTACTATTATTATTACTACTATTACTATTATAAATTTCCCTCTTTTTTATCCGACTCTTGAAAGCTCTGCTACTTTTCGTTTTTAGGTTGTTATATTTTTTATTACACGCTACATCTTTTGTGTGATTTGTTTGTTTTATCTTATTTTATTTTTTAGTTACAAGGTTCAACTTTTGTGTGATTTATTTTCTAACGTAACAATGTCTCGTTTGAAACCGCCGCACACGCACAGGTCATCCCTGCTAGTTGTGTTCGATCTTTTTAAATATCAGATAGAGTAATTTATGTTTCATCCATTTGGTTTGTTGACAATTTTGGTTTTAGCCCTAACTTTGTTTTTCCTACTATTATGTGGTTTTTTATTTTTTATTTATTATTATTATTTTTTTATCATTTTAGACTTTGAGCATGGGTGTCTAGACTGTTTAAAAAGAAGCCATACATAAGGCCCTAATTTTTTTAATTTATATATTACTAATTACCAATTTTGTTATGTTTAGTGGGTTGTACAATATACTTAGTAGGTTTTACCCATATTTGTCTCTTTTATTAATCCTTAACTTATTTCTTATCTCAATCCAATACTTTTATACTTTTACAATTTGGCCGTAATATTTTTTTACTTTCAACTTTGATCTCTTATACTTTTCATATTTATAAAAGTTTTGTTTATTGTTCGGTTTAAATTTTGCGAGTTAATTCATTGCAACGTGCGTGTGTGGTTCAATGTTTTTACACTTATATTTTCCCCGTCTCCGCCTACGCGGTTTAACATTATTACACCCACTTTTTGTTCGTTTTTATTTTTTTACTACTAGCCTTTTGGATATTAGTGGTCATTGGCTGTGGTATGTCAGTGGTGTTACTTGACTCGGTTTTATGCCCCCGATGTAGCGCAGGGGGCTTAAGACTAGTTATATACTAAATGGTACCTTATTTTCCAATTATCTAAATATGATTTTGCAATTTTTGGTATCATCCATATATGAGTGTCAGGATAAAGATACATTTTCCGTTTATTGTTGTAATTTCTTTAGCATTTTACAAATAATGTTGTAATAGGTTATTCAATGTCTTCGTTTAGTTTTCAGTTTTGATAAAAAGAACAAATAATTATTATATTTAGAAATATCTTTTCACTAAAGCTCATTTAAACTCATATGTTTGATTATATGTCTTTTAAAAATCCTTTACAATACGTGTTTTCCTTGTATATCCATGTGTTAAGATCTAAGTAAAATATATAGCTTTTTAACAGAAAGAGTCATGGTTTTAGAATTCAGTTTGAGCACTTAAAATAGATTGAGTGTGAACAATTGTGGATTTGTGAGATCTCAATATAAATTGCACAAATATAGGCACACGTATTTATTATAGAATCAAGATTAGTTATTTATTTTATTTTAATACTAGCTTTATAGATAAATTGAAATTACATTAGTTAGTAACTTCGTATTAAAAAACATAAAGCTAAATCACACGCAACTCACGTGGTGGGTGCTTTGATAGTAAAATGTAGCATAGTTAATATCGTATACCGAAATGAAATGACAATTAATAAAACCAGAAAATAGTTTCAACAAAAAAAGCAGTGATAAAACCAAGATTATAGACGAAACATAGAAGTTACTCTCTCAAGTATAACGACCAGTGTTAAAGAGACATTTTGATAATTAAACGGTGTGAGTTACAACCAAATCGTAAAGGTTTAAACTTTAAACCTTTCCGAGTTGGGTTGTGAACTATTTATTGAAGAAAATCTACAAATCACTAAACACAATTCTAGAAAATCTTGTTCTTTTGTGAGTGTCATTGGGTCCCACCATTTTCTATTTTATTTAAAAAGAAATTCAAACTCAGGTGGGTTTAAAGAAGAATAATTATAAAGAAAATAATTAAAGAAATGGTGGATGATGTTTGAAGAGATATAAAATTTCATTTTAGGTTATGGTGAGTCATCAGTGGTGACTCTTCTGCTCATAAATAGCCGAATGGTGAATGGCTGCAAAATACCTTTCAACTATTAGACTTTTTATTGTGTTATGGTGAATCGTATTTAAATAAAATTTATTTTTATGTATTTTTTTATAGGTTTTAGCCGCACATTATAAGGGTTTGGCATGTATTAACCTACCATCTTAACACATTGGGTTATTTATGTAAACTTTATATTCTTGTTGTACTTTAATGTAACTTTGATATCTATGTATTTCTCCTTCCATATGGAGAGTTCACATTAAATTAAGTGTGTTAATTATAGTATGAAATACAACTTAAATATAAACACACATATAAATGATCATGTGACAATGGTATATGCGGAATTCAGGAACACATTACATTGCGAATAAAATTAAATGTACCATGTATTTGCCCCAGGTCAGTTTTGTACTAACTATAACAAAACGAAAACAAAAATAAGCAACTCACAATAGTAAATTAGGTAATTAAAAAATATTATATTCTAAAAGTTATGTGAGAAAAACAAAATGTTAAGATTAAATATAAAAAATAAATAATAATTAAAACTTTCAAGTGAAAGATGCAAGCCCCATGTGTGAAAATGTAACTTAATAAAATATTTAGAGACACACAGTAAAATTGCATGTCAAAGCAATGACACTTGTACATCACATCAATTAGGTAACTCAATTAAATAACACATATCTATTATTACTATTACTATTCTAATTAAAGTATTTGGTCGGTGGGTATTTTCTCACTTTTTTTTTGTCTTTAAAATTTTCTTTGTTTTTTGTTTGTTTATTTTTTTTTCTTTTTTTTTGTGTTTTAATATGATTTGTTTTGTGTGTGGGCTCGAGAATTTGGGAAGAGTTTTTTTGTATCTGGACACGTGTTTTTGATTTGTAGGGTTCGTTGACTTTGTCTTTCTCTGGTTTCTTGCT
>BJCN01344358.1:0-12443 GCA_018326445.1 Flaveria brownii
GTGAAGGTCTTTATCTGTCATAAATGTTCGCTTTCCGTTCTTTTCATGCAATCTTCTTGATGGATGTACAAACACGCTTAGTTTAGAGTTTTGGCTTGAAGAAATAGGATGTAGGGGTGCAAAATTTCGAGGCTCTCGGTTATGACTTGTCTCAATGGTCGGGTCAAAGTATAGAGAGCAATAAGTAGCAAGTTCATTCGCTAGGTGTTCCTTGGTGATTGAACCCTCAATCTTTGCTTTGTTTCTAATCCTTCTTTTTATCAAGCCCAACTTCCTACATTTAGAAGTTATCAAGAATGTGTTATGCATAGGGAAAATAATCTTCAAATACATTAGATCTATAAGATTACAATTAGTGTGGTTACCTCTCATATTGATACATCCATCTGTATTGAACCAGACCACCAAGCAAAGCTTCATCAGCTAAATGTATGATGAGGTGTTCCATAGAATTAAAGAAACCAGGGGGGAATATTCTTTCCAACTTGAAAATGGTTTGAACAATAGTGCATTTCATGTCATACAAGTCATTTAGATGTAGTGTTTTTGAGCATAACACTCGAAAGAACATGCACAACTCTGTTACAGTCTCATATGTATCATTTGAAACAAATCCTCTAATAGCAATTGGAAGCAAGCGTTGCATAAATACGTGACAATCATGGCTTTTCATATTATAAAAACTGTTATCTTTGATGTTTACATAATTCCCTATGTTTGTTGCATACCCATCAGGAAATTTTAGTGTTTTTAACCATGAACTAACTTTTTTAAGCTCATTCTTCTTGAAAGTGTAATCTCCCTTATTTGTGGTTACCTTCCCGTTGTTACCATAAATGGGGTTAAGAAGAGGTCGGTCACAATAAAGCTCAATATCATGTCTTGCTTTCATATTATCTTTAGACTTAGGAGTGTCCATAATTGTATGAAAGAGATTGTCAAAGACATTCTTCTCGATATGCATAACATCGAGGTTGTGTCGGATCAACAACCTCCTCCAATACGGAAGCTCCCAAAAGATGCTTCTCTTCACCCAATTATGTGTAATACCAAAACCAGATGGTTTCTTATATTTTGAACTACCATGGGGATGACCTTGGTAAACAGTGTCAAAATGCTGAATGGTCCGCCATATTTCATCTCCGGTTGGCTCTGGGATAGGTTTTACCTCCTTCACCGTTACGTTTTTCCTAAAGTTAATCTTATCTTTTCGAAAACTATGTTTGGCCGGAAGATGTTGTCTATGACAGTCAAACCAGCATGGCTTCCCTCCAAATTGAAGCTGAAAAGACCTAATTTATCCCCATAATATGGGCAAGCTAGCTTACCATGGGTGCTCCATCCGGACAACATTGCATAAGCAGGGAAGTCACTAATTGTCCACAACAGTACAACCTTCATTTGAAAGTTGTTTGTTCGATAAGCATCATAAGTTTCAATGCCATCCATGAACAACAGTTTCAACTCGTCTATTAAAGGTTGTAGAAAAACGTCCAAATTCTGTCCGGGATTCTTCGGACCAGGGATGAGCAAAGGCATTTGTATGTATTCTTTTTTTAATGCAAGCCAAGGGGGTAGGTTGTAAACTGTAATAAACACCGGCCAACATGAATATGGGGTCCCGTTTGAATTATTTGGACTGAACCCATCGGTACATAGCCCGATACGAACATTGCGTGTCTCTTGTGCAAAATCAGGAAAAAGTGAGTTAAAATAGTTCCAGGCCTGACCATCACTAGGATGACACATTTTTTCTGGTTGTCTACGATGAACTGCATGCCAACTCATATATTCAGCCGTTTTCTTTGAATAAAACAATCTTTGAAGTCTTGGTCCAATAGGCATGTAGTTCATTACTAACTCAGGCACCTTGTTCCCTTTTTCCTTGTATCTATTTTCTTTACATACTTTACAACAATCATCCTCAGAAAACTGCCCATAAAATAACATGCAATGGTTTTTGCATACATGAATCTGTTGTGATGGCAACTCTAATGGCTTCAACATCTTCTTAGTCTCGTAATAGTTTCTAGGTAGAGTATCACCAACAGGTAGACTGTCTTTGTATATCAAAAGTAATTTATCAAAAGTTGAGTCAGAAACATTACACTCTAATTTCCAGTGCAACAATCTGGTGGTGGTGGAAAATGTGCTAGCATTTTTGCACCCATCCCACAAAGGCTTATTCGCTTGTTCTAACATATTATAGTATGCATGGGTTGTTTGATTTGCAGGTTGTGGTCCCTGCTGAAAATAAGGATGTTGATTTTGATGCATGCTTTCCATAATCATTTGATCATATCCGGTAAATTCACCAAGATCTTCATCAGCTTCTTCAAGGATTACACGATCTATGTGATGACCCATATGTTGAGACGGTCCTGGGTTTGAGCATTGACCCATATCTTGTGTTGTAAATGATTCACCATGCCTATCCCATATCAAATAATTCTTCATGAATCCTTTGTCGTATAGGTGATACTCAATAGAGTCTCGTCTCGTAATAACGATTTTTGCATTTTGCACACGGACATCTAATTACAAAGACCTCCATCCCTTCGATAGTGCTTCTAATATTAGTTGCATTAGCGTATGCAAAATCCAAGAAATAAGTAACAATTTGTTGAAATGCAGGATTGAAAACACCATTACTAGTGGTTCTCATCGTATACATCCATTCTCGATTAAACGACATGCTTAGAGATCTATAACTAAAAAAACATAATGGTTAGAAACTAGAAAAATAAACTAACACATAATCAGCCCAGTAACAACAGAAGATTAAAAAAAACTAGATAACATAAAAAAACTAATTAAAATAAGCAAACTTTAGGTTTCTAACAACCTAATTCCATCAACTAACATAATATCAAGACCAGAAAACACATATATATAAAGACGAAAAAAGCTACAACTATCCTAGTTTAGGCCCACACTACAACTAACAAACACTTCAAATTGGTAGCTGTTGCAGGAACACCATATGAATTACAAAATATCTCCATGTATAAAAAGTCAGTATATCATATATGACCATTAAAGAATTCAGTTATCATTTGGACTCAGAAAAGATAAGGAAACACCAATGATAAATTATATTCTCACAGTTAAGAAGCTTGTTTCTTTGAAGCCTCTGCACACTCCCAGTAAAAGTGAATCCAATTTCTGTAGAGCTTTTCATTGCCAGATCTGCATACACAACACCGTAATCATATGTTCTTTGTTTTTAAACTAGTGCTGAACTTTCAACAAGTGTAATTTCTGTAATATCAATACAAAACTATAGGCATTTAGGCCACTTTCATACTGATCATATCTAAGATTTCAGTCTTAATCTAGGCCGTAAAATACTATTTCATCGTGTCCAATTAATCTATGCCTTCCAATGCTACTTTGTATATGATCTATTTAATATGGGAAGTGAGGGGATAATAGTCGCTTTGAACTGATTTCATAAGCGAAGTGTGAAGTTAGGTAATTATCTTTTGTATTGCACGGGAACCCCTCAAGTATATTCATTTACACTCTGAAAATGACTAGACCAAGTAACAATTTGAAGGATAAAGAAAGTTACCAAGAAGAAGAAGCCACCGCGCCTGAATCAAGGGGGGTCGCCGGCTGAATCGCGCCTGATACGCGCTTGAATCACGCCTAAATCGCGCCTGAATCGTGCCTGAGTGTGCGACGACAGTCCGGTGATGGATGTTGCCGTCCGATAGGTGAAGAAGGGCGGTCCGGTGATGGATGGTGGTGCCCGGTTGATGACAAAGGTCGATGATGATGCAGGGTTTTTTTTCAATTTAGGGCTTTTTTAGTTTAGGTTGGGGCTTTTATTCACTTTAAGTTATTTTTATTATATTAAAATTAATTTTAAATAAATGTTGTTGTAAGTTGTTGGAGTTTGTCAAATGTTGCGACAATTTTGTGTCAAAAGAAGAGATTTTGTCGTAAAATTGTTGCATTTTTGCGACAATTTTCCAACAAGTATATTATTTTTTTTGTTTTCCGATTACTAAACGTAGTGTTTTCTGCTTTAACTTTTTGTCGCCTTTACTAAACATGAAAAACTCTTATTCCTCCAAATTTTATCTGTTGAACGCATATGTAAACGGCGATACACAATGATATGGTGATACTCAATAAAGACACATGTATATCTTGTCGTGTGTATATATGTGAGCATACATGTATACACACATGCATAATGATACACATCCATAAACACACACAATAATATACATATATACACATACATAAATTCACATATTATATATGTATACATTATAAATCCACACATGCACATACACACGTAAAATCACCTAACCATCCCTAATCGGCTAATTAATGTTAACAATCAATGACTAATACTAAAACTAACCCGCTTAAGTGTTCCTAAATATTGATAACTAAACAATCTTGGCTTTAATTTCGTATATTGGTCATCACTAACGCTCGTTGTTGATCTACATTTGACCTTTTTTTATCTTATTGTTTAAAGAAAATCATAATGATCCCTAATATACATGTATACATGTGCACACATGAATCACATACATATGAATACATATATATATAATTCAAATAAAATACAAAATAATACCGATAGAAAAATAAATGCTTTTTTATAATTTCATTACTACTAATTATTAATATCGTCAAAACAAAAATAATTTAACTTTAATATCCCGAATATTACAAGAAAAGATTTAAAAATATGTTTATCTTATTATTAATAATATTATTTATTCAAATTGATATTAATTTTAAAAAAATTCAAGTTTGTTACAAATTTGTCACAAGTTGCGACAAATTTGCCACAAAGTATTCCAGGTTGTCGCAATTTTATCGTAATTTGCGAAAATTTTGCAACAAAATTTAGTTTCCCGCTAAATTTTTTTGGGTTTTCGATATGTTGTCACAAATTTGTCGCAAAAGTTGTGATTGCGATAATTTTGCAACAAAAGATGTTATTGTCACAGTTTTGTCATAGTGTTGTCGCTTTCTTCAGAGTTTCACAGTTTGTCACAAACTTGTCATAATTTTGTCTCTATTTGCGATAAAAAAATTTTGTCACAAAATATAGTTGTAAAAAACAGAGTTTTCTTGTAGTGATGGTTGTCAATTATTGACTTATCATTTCGAGAATCAATAACTAATAAACTATCAAGCCAACTATGGATAACACAATCAATCAAAATATGAATGACAACATCAATCACAATATCGTTTGTTGGCAAAAGTTTGGATAATTGAGTTGATCCAAGCATGTTTATCTTATTATTATTATTTTATGTTTTTTTATTAGTATGAGCTCACAGTTAAGTTTTAGGATTTGAATTATATTATCTATATAATGTAATCAAACTTATCAAGAATATTGAATCTAGTCTTTTACATCTTACAAAATGTTCCCCTCTTCCCTGTTGGCTGATCAAGCAACACATAACGCACGTGTTCTCTCTCACACTTTGGCTAATAATCTGACCCTCAATATAACCAAGATAATCAAAAGTAACAGAAATCATAACCTGTAATTGTTTACTTAAATGAACCCGCGAGAATCCTCGCTTAAACCCCATCCTCGAGAGAACAAAATAACTTTGTACTTTATTTTTGGGGATGCTTGCTTAAACCCCCATCCTCTAGAGAAAATTAACCACCATTTTGGTTAAAGTGTCTAAATTTATTTTAATAGCTTTTTACCCGCCGCGCGTTGCCGCGGTAACGATTATATTTGACCTGACTATTTTCCATATAAACTTATATCAAAACGTATACCAACTCAAAACAACATGAAAAAGCACATGCAGCGACACCATATGCGACGTAATAAAGTACATATTAAAATTGCGCTTGATTCGTTTATGAACTAACTTTACGTGAAAATGTATTTATGCCGTCAAATGAAACGTATTATATTTGAGCCAACTCGTTTCCGAACTAAATTTACATCGAAACGTATATATCGTCGAATGAAACATATTATATTTTACCCGACACATAAATTTACATCGAGGCATATTTTTAAATTTACATCGAGGCATATTTATAGTGTCAAATGAACGTATTATACTTGGCTCGATCCTTTTATCAAACAATAAACAAATACAATAAAAGAAAGAAATAATTTAGTTTCTGAATTAACACACACACACACACACATATATATATATATAACTAAATTAACGTCGAAAAGTATTCATACCGTAAAATTTAGAACTAAATTTATGTCGAGCCATATATACTATCGAATGAAGCATATTGTATATGACTCTGTGCGTAAATTTACGTCGAGACATTTATACCGTCCTATGAAGGTATCATATTCTACCCAACCCCGTTTTCCGAAACAATAAACAAATATAATAAAGGTAAAAATAACTATTCTAATAAAAGATTAAAAAGCCTGCTTGTGATCAAAGTTAAAGAAACCATAGAATAGGGGTAAGAACAAAAATAATAAAAAGTCTTGTTACCAAACTTAAAGAAACTAAAGTCTCCTGTTCATTTCACTTACCTTTTAAATATATAGGGTAATTATTGTGTTCATTTCACTTGCCTTTTAAATATACAAGGTAATTATTGTTAAATAACCGGCCGTAATTTTCAGCAAACAATCAAGTAATAACAATGAATGAAATCATGACAACTAATATTAAGCAAAAATTATACGTCATTCAAATATTAATTATGCGATAAGAAACATAAATTAAAACGTATCGACCTCACTTATCATATCAGTCACCTTCTTGCGTACAAGGGTCATTTTGTTTTGTCGGTACAAAGAACCACCTTTTGCCAAAGGTAGATGGAATTTGAGCATCGTATGAGGGCTTCACTCTTTCTTGTGATTTAACTACCATTGCAGTTCTATAGAATTAGAATCTAACTACCACCTTAGTTTCATAGGCTTTATGCATCGAATCTCTCACTTTTTAATCATAAATCATATCCCTTATATTTACGACTGAAAAATAGCCACAAAACCTGAAACTAAGAGCGGTGGTAGTTTGAGCATTTGCAGCCGATTTATCATTCTTATCCATAATTTTACTAAAAAACTTATTTTTAAATTCATCTTTTATTTCTCAAAAATCTCTCACATCTTAAATTTAACTCTATACAACAAAAAATACTTATTTATTCTTTTCATAATTTTTTTTCTTTCAACCACTTACGTCCACTCGTGAAAAATTTAAAATAAAACAGATATGGAGTACTTGAGTAGTAACTTGGTAAGCCTCTAAATATAATGGATGTGTTTGCTTTCCCTTAAAGGATATGATATGAGAATGGGGGATGAGAATGAGGTTAAAAATAAGGGATGAGTTGGGAATGCTCATGTTATATCTTTTGTTGTTGCAACTAAATAAAGCCTTGCAAAATACAAGGTTAGAAAAGTAAGAAAAATAACATAAAATAAAAATCAAGTTTCAAAAATATTCAAATTAAATCACTTAGGCATATTTTATCTAAATTGGATTGCTAAACCATCAAATTCGGATCATTATTGGATTTTTTTTGTGTCAAGAAAGAAATGAAAGAAATAACGTGAGGGTAGTAATTTTCAATATATGTAATGATATTAAAAAAGATTAAAAAATATGTTGTAGATTTGAGTTACTCAAATAAACTCTTAGAGAATTTTACAATGTTAAACAATTCAAACATCTACAAACATGTCACGTCAACTATTAAATCAGATTGTAGTTAACCTATTAGGCTATTAAACGATAATTTTTCTTAGATGCCACATACTTTTTCAAACAAGTTTTAAAAACGGAAGGATGTGCCAACGCTGTGCTCGTTTCTTGTTTGTCAAATAACCCGTGCATCTTCATCAACTTCATAGCTGTAAATATGCTCTTTTAAAATTTTCTTTTTATCAATTTCAACTCATTTATTGAATAATAAGTCATGATTGTTACCCGTATATAACTATAGTTGGTTTGTGGTAGTGATTAAAAATCAAAATGGTATAAGAGTGACCATTTTCTTCTATCTAAAATCTTTTAAATTATATCTATTAGTTACTATATAAATATTGTCATATTTAGTGAACTTACTAATTATAAAAGTTTAAAATTTATCTAAATTATAATATTTATAAAAATGAAAAATATAAAAAAATAATAATATTAATGTCTTTGTAAAAAGAATATGAAAATAAAAAATAAACAATTTTCAAGATACATAAATTGATTATAAAATTGAATGCAAAAGTGGTGTAGTGTAGAAATTGAAGGATGTCTATGAGGGATAGTGAATTTAAGAGTAAATTGAAGCTTTTAGGGCGGACAGAGTCACACTCGGGTTCACTTGGGGGTTGAATCGTGTTCACTTGGGGTTGAATCGGGTTCACAGAAAAGCACCATCACCCACTTTGGTAGTGGCTTCAGGTAGTGATTTTGGGTTTAAAAATCTGTACAACCCGAGAGAATGTGTGTTCTTTGGGTTGAAGCCGAGAGTGTGTGTATGTGAGTTCATAGGGTGTTTCCACCCCGTATTTTTTGGGTATAGTTTTTGGTTCGAATCATATTACAACTTTTGATTGATTTATGACATGGATTCATTTGGGTTCCACCCTCCACTCTTATGGGTTAGATAAATTACTAACGGATATACGACTTAACACTTTTGTGAGGAGAACCTACTTTTGAAATCCGAAATTGCACGTAAGACTTTTAGAGGACGTTATTAACTCTAATACTAGTCACAAAAGAAGAAAATGATTCGACTTCTTTATGATGATCTTGGAACTTTTGATTCTAGTTATAATTGTAAGTATAGTTCAATGAACTATTGGATTAAAACTTGATATCAAGTAAACTATAAAAAACTTTATACCTTTGGTTGAGTTTTTTAAAAGGAAATTTTGAGACAGAACGATGATAGCACATGAAAGAGCTTTTATGCACAAAAAGCCAAAACCTAATAATTTTGATTATTAATTCTAGGTGAAATGGTTTATTCATCGTTATTTAATTCACCAAAGTCCATGTGAACCATACAAAAAAAGAATACCTTCAAGGGGAATAAAGTTCTATATAAGCATGTATTGTTATTTTGAATCTAAAATAAGGGAAGCGAAATGAACAATATTAAGACTTTCTAACATTACTTGCATATAATCCTTTAAAAATGTATATATAAAAACTTTAGGTGTTTAGATTTCTACGCAATATATATAAAAAGTTGTTAGATATTTTAGTGTAAGTAAATTGACTTGTTAATCGCAATATCCATTAAACAAGTCAAAAGATACAAAATGTATTTTTTTTATGATTTTTGTTATTAAAACATCATTGGGTTTTAGGGTAAAGCCATTAAGTAGTGGAGGCCCTGAGCATTCACATTAATTTCCTTATCTTTATTCATATAATTACACTAAAAACACTACATTTTCTTTCTCATTTTCAATTAAATAATACTTTTTATTTGTTTATCATTACTTTTTTCCCTCTCCTTCACTCACAACCACTTTCAAAAATATTAAAAAATTTATAAGGATTGAACAGTGATTCTTCAAATATACCAATCCACAATAACATTTTCTCTCCTTCACTCGCAACCACTCAAAACCATTCCATATAATATATCAAACACACTCACATACTTTTAAGGAATTCACTGTGAGTGCTCCCTAAGGGGTAGCACCTTTCGGAGCGGGGTTCAAGAAGATCAGCCATATGCTAGGATGGAGGGGGTGGGCAAAAAACTGAAATAACTGAACCATAATCAAAATAACCGACGTAACCGAACCGAAAAAACTGAAATCGATAAAAAACCGGCGGTTTGGCTTGAGGATTTTTAAAAATTGATTTTTTCAGTTCGGTTTTGGTTTTGCTTATAACAAAAACCGAAAATCGAACCGAAACCATATAACCAAACTTGTAAATTAAGAGGTGTAATCATATACTTATAAAAATTATTAGCCTATTAGCTACTTGTTTAACTTATGTTAGTTAAAAGAGATTGAATATTTAGGTTTCAAGAATGATATTTAAACTTTTTTTTTTTTGAATTGATAGATTAAAATGTTTTATTAAATATATTATTCTTATATTTTTATGGACTGCACTTAATTTTAATGTCAACTAATTTATAAAAATGTATAGATTATATTTAGAGATCAACAAAATGATGTAAGGTCAAAGTTTTTGGCTTAAATTAATTACTCTAAAATAATTTTTTTTTCAAACTTGAAGCCCAAATGATAAAACCAAAATAAACCAAAACCGAACTGAAACCGAAGTTAAAACCGGAAACGGAAAAAATCAAAACGGGACGGTTTTAAAAACCTGGAAACCGAAATATCGGTTTTTGGTTTCGGTTTTAGGTTAAAACCGAACCAAACCGACAATGCACACCCCTAGATGGAGCTATGTTTTGGTTAAAGTTGTTTTAATTAAAAACTCATTAGAATTTTATTTTATGAAATTTTACATGTAAAATTCATATGCAAACAAAGTTTTATATTGATGTTGATTTGAGTTTCAAATTATAATTGCCAAGTGCAGTTTTTGGAACCTAATTAAATCCGTTGAATATGAATTAAGTCAATTTGGTATTATTCTCTGGTTCATGAAAATCACACAGGTGCGAGTTGTTTATTTCAAAAATATGATGTCAAAAGAAGCAGAATGCATATTTTTTTAATGATTTTTGTTAATTAAACCTCCTTGGTTTTTAGATTAAAAACTACTAAGTAGTGGAAGCTCCAAGAGGTTACGCCCCTAAGTGCGGTGTTTAAGCCTTAAGGAGAAGAGCCCTAGGCTAAGGTGGAGTTATGGTTTAATTAAAGTTGTTTTACTAAAAAACTCATTAGAAATTTATTTTATGAACAAGATTAAAACGGAGAGCATCTGTGACCACCCAAAATCAATCACAAATAATTATTAGCGACGGTTTTACAACCGTTTTGACCGTCACATATACCCTGGACCAGAGTAGTGTTACCATTTTAGAGAGAGATAGAGAGGAACAAGGTAATAATACCAATGTTACCCCCTCTCCTTCCATAAATAAAACAAGTACCACTAACTATTTAATTAACAATAACTATAAGTTTTATGGTGCATTTATAACTCCTATCTTATTTTTTATGTTGTTTCAACGCTCTTACACGTGCCTTTCTATATATTCATGTGAGTGAAAAAACATAGCATATCAAACTAGGAATATAAACGAGACGAGTCGAGTTCTCCATGAATTACTTAATATGATTTTACTGAAGCTTTAAGTGAGTTAATAACCCGAGGTCAAGCGTATATCTAATTAACTAACAATAACAATAAGTTTTATGGAGCATTTACTAACTCTTATCTTATTTTCTTATGTTTGTTTAATTCAACGGTTCTACACATGCCTTTCTTTATATCCCTATGAGTGAGAAACAGAAAATAGGTAATTAAAGTTATAAATGAGACGAGTCGAGTTATTCATGAACTAGTTAATAGTGGGTTTACTGAAGCTTTAATTGAGTTAATAGCCGAATTTGAGGGCAAGCTCTAGCATAAAACTATTTAATAACGAACTCAAGACCAAGCTTTATAAACCCTTCATATAAACCCCTTCTTAAACCTATATATTTAACTTATATTATTTATATAGTTTCAATTAAAATACTATTTATTATATTATATGATTATAATTATACTTCTAATTATAAAAACCACATATAGATATAAAAGTATGTGTATACGTATAAATATAATGAAATAATAAATACATAACAACCGAGAGTCTTTGGTCCAACGATATTAAGTTGTGTGAAATGGTATCGGTTCTCAAGTGGTTGAGAGTTCATGTCTAGTCGTGAACCACTAGTGTATATTTAGGATTAGATATAATGTAGTATGAGTTCATCGTTCAAAAATTATAATAATAAATGAGTCTAACCGAGCTTTTAATATTACTCATAACGGAGCTAAAAATTAAAAGTAGAACCTAAATAGGCGAAACATAAACTCTAATTCTCTTAAGTTAAACCAATCAAGTTCGTATTTAACTTAGCTAGATTTTACACCACTTTCTGCTAGCGCAAATCAACTTTTACAATTTGTAAGACAATAAATAGACGATAAGTCAAGACTTCTAGTAGGTTTTTAAGAGCATTCACGCTTTGACATTTGAGGTTTATTACACTTAAATAACCATAGATGACAACCGTTAAAGTCGTTGGACTGGATTTTGACTAGTCTATATGAAAATTTTAAGTCGTTCTTTCTCTGCATGTAAAGTCTTGTAACATATTTAAGTGCAAAGATCAAGGATTAATATATTAAGGGATTTTACATATTTTTCCGATCATAAATTACATATTTCCTCAAGCTAAAAAATTAATTACATATTTATCTTTCTTAAAACATATAACTTTTATCAATTATTGTTGTTTTGAAATAAAGTTTTTAAACGAGATGAAATTTTATTGTTTTTATTTA
>BJCN01344360.1:0-10493 GCA_018326445.1 Flaveria brownii
CTACATAAATCGTCATGTTTCATTCCCGATATAGTCCATTTATCAAGTTTTGATTGAAGCTTACTTGTTTCAAACTTAGCTAGAGCAACCCTTTCTGTTAAGTTATTAACCTCAACATTTCTTTCCAAAAAAATTTATTTTAGATGATCATTTTCTTTTAGTGTCTCATTAGGTTTAACAAAATATTTTGACTCATTTATTTTAAGCTCCTCGTTTATTCGTTTCAAATCTTTTTCATTATTAATTAATAAACGATTAGCCTTATAAACCCCAAATAATCTGATTTTGCATGCAGATGAACACATGTCTTGAATTACCTCATAGGGAAGTCCCATCACCACCTTCTCAACTGCAAGAGCTTTTTCACATTGGCACACCGGAGTACTCAACTTGTTTTCCTCAACAGTGGTATCAACATCCACATCTTTCTTTCCTTGCTCTGTGGTTTATGTACCTTGCTTCCTACCTTCCTTCTGATTTTCTTCTGTCAAACTCTTTTTCTCTTCCAACTCTTTAATCTCGTCACTTCCAACCTTAAACTCCTTGAAAGGATCAAAGTCTTCCTCATAGTTCTTTTCCAACTCCACTGACACAATCTCAGCTACTAACGCTTGATTAACTTCCTCCCTTGTTTCCTCTACTTCAGCGCTCCAATCGAAGTTAGAGATTAATGCAGTTTCTTTCTTGTGGCCCATCTCCTCTTTACCCCCACTGGCAGCCAATCTTGGAATTCCTGAATTGCTGGGATCAGTAACAATTGGCAATGGACATTCATGTTTGAAGTGTCCCAATTGCTTGCAATTAAAGCATCTTAACTTGGACTTATCAAAACCCAGTTTGGAGTTAGAACTTTGACCTCCAAAATTCTTTCTACCAGTTCGTTCCATAAACCTTTGGGCTCTAAGTGTCAACATGGCCATTTTCCATTGAATATCAGTCTCTTCAAGATCATCGGGATCCACCTGATACATATCCTCCATTGTCATACCTTTACCTTCCAAATCACCAGCTACTAATGCTTCATAACTCTAAACAAACATCCTAAAAAGAGCCATTGTCTCAGCTGGAACAGAAGTTTCAACAGTTGCTTTCAGGTTCCCTTACTCTCTTCCCATGTTACCACAACCTCAATTATAATCCCCTGAATTCATTCCTCCTTGATGAGATGTCTGCATTGAAGAGCTTGCAGTGGAAGACAGTAATGCAGCATTCTGAGAATAACCGGATGTAGGCATCATAGTCTGATTAAACTCCTTCCTTTTTAGATCTAAATCAAAGGACTTCAGCTTGTTAATCATATCAATCAGCTTATAGTCAGCAATGTTTCTTTCTTGTTTTAGCATTCGCACTTGTAAACTCCACTGAGGTGGAAGGGAGTCTAGGAGCTTATTGACTTGCTCATGATTACCCAACTGATCATCATACTTCTTTAAAGTACTTGAAACAGACAAAAATCGATTAGTGATGTCAGTAAGGTCTTCATTCTTGTGACGTACAAATGAATTGAACTCCTTTTGAGCTTGGGCTTTCTTATCTTTCTTAAGATCCTCATTTCCATCATATAACTCACACAAGGCGTCATACAGAGATTTTGCATCTTTATGTTCAGCAAATCGATTGTAGATATCGGGTGCAAGGCAAAGTGTCAAGGCTTCGAAAGCTTTCTTGTCTCGGTCAATCAACTTTTGATCCTTTTCTGTGAATGTAGAATAGTCCAAGTTTGGAGAGACAGTACCACCGACAGTTATTGTTGGCTTGTGCGGGCCAACGATAATTGAATCCCATTGATTGTGGTCAGTGTAAAAGAAGAAGGCCTTAAGACATCTCTTCCAGTCTTCAAAATTATCCCCGTTAATGAGTCTTGGAGGTTTGTTGGGAGCAACACTCTCTAAGTCAGCAAGAGTGAGAGAAGTCATCTTTGACATAGTAATATCGCAGAGCAAGAAGTAATTTCGCAGAAGCAGTAATTTCTCCGAAATTGTAATTTCACTGGATAGTTTCGCAGAAGCTAGGCTTACCGAAAGAAGATTAATTTCACTGAGCAAGAGGCTAGATTCGCAGAAGAAGACTACTTTCGCTGACTATTTCGGCAGTAATTTCGCTTGCCAGAAGCAGTAAATTGCTTAGTTTCGCTGTGAATTTCACAGGAAACAAGTTTGAACTTTCGTTCAAAATAGTTTCGCCAGGAATTTCACTAGTAAGTCAGGCTTAAACAGTGGAACTTTTGTTCAAAAATATCTAGTTTCGCAAGAAAGTAGTAGTAGTGAATGTAATAGTTTCGCTGGAAGATTCAGTAGTTTCGCTGGTACAACACAACAGTTTCACTAGATGAACCAGAAAACCCTTTAAACCCCAAAAAAGATCTAAAATCACC
Source organism: Flaveria brownii (assembly GCA_018326445.1). Taxonomy (NCBI): domain Eukaryota; kingdom Viridiplantae; phylum Streptophyta; class Magnoliopsida; order Asterales; family Asteraceae; genus Flaveria; species Flaveria brownii. Next base: position 2,375 of record BJCN01344360.1, read on the forward strand.
CAAATCTGAATGAATTTGAAATGGAATGATTCACGAAACTTCCCCAAATAAAAACAAGCAAGATTTAATCAATTAAAAACACTCTGTTTTGATATAGAAATGAAGAAAAATTTGTATTGAGCAAAAATGACCAAAAACCTCAAACAATCAAGAGCACAAAGGCTCCGATACCATATTGTTGGTCCATTTGCTCAGCTTTACAGTGCAAGAAATAGTTTGAATCGTTAAATACCAAACACAAACAACTCACACAAAGATTTCATGAACTTATGAAGACCAAAAAGTATTCAAAGATGATTCAATAAGCAACAATACACAAAGAAATGAAATAAACTCAATATATTCAAGAAACTCCAGCTTACAGTAGCCTCTTGCAACAGAAATATTCAATTAGGGTTTTGCAAGGATGGATAACAATGAACAAATTGAAATTTATATATAGCAGTCGTAGTTTCGCACACAGTTTCGCTACAAGCGAAACTGTGCTGGCGAAACTGTAGTTTCGCCTAGCCGAAACTGTAGTTTCACCCAGCCGAAACTATAGTTTCACCTGGTGAACTATTAGCTAGGTGTGAGCGAAACTGTAGTTTCGCTCACAGTTTCGCTAGACTACAAAAGTTAAACAAGACATAACAACTTACAAACGAAATCTAACATTAATCCTATTACATTGAAATGGAAACAAATACAAATCTAAGGTGAGTCCAACCTATACATGATCTTCATAACTTGAAATAGACTTTAAAGAAGAAGAACAATACAAGTAGACTAATCTAATCTACCATCAATATCATATCTTATTGCTCAATAAAATAACAGAATACAAGCACCTAGTAGTATGACTTCTAACTTTGAAAGAGTAACTTTGTGATTCCGAAAGTCTACCATTGCATCAAAATGAACATCTATTTATAGACAAAAACAGGGCATATGTTTGCCCGCATCTTCACTGACATGTTCGCTGTGTAACTCAGCGAACTTAACGAAATCTCCAGCGAAGATGCGGGAGAACTTACAAGTTCTTCCGTATGTTTGCCCAGTCATACAGAATACAAAAATAAACTATCTAGACTTCAATCCATTCTTTCTAGGATTCAAGTCACCATCAACCTCTCTTGATACAACACAAACATTCAATCATCACATTCGATTTTGGTTCTTAGCGTGACATGTTCTTCATGTTCTACAATGTTTTGACTTCAATCCAAGTAAATTGAACATTAGTACAAACTCATTTTCACATAGGGATCAAAAGCCCTAAACCAATTTGGTTTAATATACCCGATTTGGTGTTCGATTGGCTTGGTATTGATCTTAGGGTTCTTGGTCAATTTGGGGATTCTATTGTTAGAGTTTTTTAAAAAAATTAAAACCCAGCTTATGACAGGCAAAGGCTACCTAGCCTACTGGTAAACCATCACGCCCATACACAGGAGGCTCGGGTTCGAACCCTAACCGACATTTTTTAAAAGGGCTTTTACTCATATTTAAATTTTAGAAAATTTTACAAAATGATAATGTATTAAAATAAAAATTATTTTTTTATTTGATAAAATTATTGGAGTCAACAAGTGCATTAATGGAATAATGCTTAAAAGGATAATGCTTGCCATAATCAAACATAATGTGTTCTAACATTCAAACAATCATTAACTAACACATTAGCATCATTAATAATCATAACATTCACTAATCAATGTTTAAATTTCTTTTTCAGGTTTTTAGATAAAAGGGATTTTGACAAGTGTCGGAAGTGGATGAAGTGTTGTCCACAGCGGATATCTAAGAAGGTGTAGCGGATGAAGAACAAGTCCAAGTGCCCACAGTGGATGAACAACACATAATGGATGCCAAGATCACAACTGATGAACTGTCCACAGTTGATGTTCATCCACAGCGGATGAACATTCTATAACGGACAACATACAAATCGAACACACTCAGGTGGTCACAACGGATAGCATCCAAGGCACAGCGGACAAGTTATCTGACTTCCACAGTGGACATCTTAAGATCCACAGCAGACAGCTAATTATCCACAGTGGACGACTTAGACTTAGGAGTTTATGTAATTTTTGTTTACATAAGGGTAGTTTAGTAATTGTAAATAGCTTTTGTATAGGCTATAAATAGCATACTACCGTAATCCTTTGTAAGTATTTGAATAATCAATACAAACAAGCAGTTATTATCATTCAAGCATTCAATCACTAGCAATCACACACACTCAAACACATACTGATATCATAGCATTAATCATGGGTTTCCGCAACATGATTATTGTTTATTGAATTTGATATAACAATCTGTTGTTATATTCATTGAGAGATTAGAAAAGATCCTTAGGGGAATCATCATCATCAATAACTGATATTGTTGTTTTGCTGCTATTTTGTTGATTTCATTAGGTGGTATCAAAGCCTTGGCTCAAATCATACACTGATTTTTGATCCTCTCTTTCAACAACATGATATCCGTGGTTCATTAGCTTCATAACATACATTTTGAGCATGAAATCATCACACATTCTTCTTCTACATCATACATTCAACAAATATTAAAAAACATGAGTTAATCATCTATTTTTGTTCATTTTGAAGAAGATTCTATGCTTTTCTTACTAACAAGTTCTCAAAATCATTCATACACTGTTTCTTAAACAGAAACATCACAAAATCATTGAAATCTCATCAGTTTCTAAGGATTTTCGATAAAACAGTATAAGAATACTGTTCTATCGCTCTTTTTTATCAAACAAACACTCCTTTGAAAACTTTGAATCCATTCATTGTATTTAAGCATCATATTTGGGTTGTTCTACATTCAAAACAGGCAATTAATCTTCTTTAAACAACAAACCGAGTGTTGTTTTGTTGAAATTATTACACCCGTCAACAAACCTTAGATAAAACCTAGTTTTTGCTCACTCATAAACCCTCATAATCTCCAGTGATTGTGTTGGTTTATCAACAAAATCAAAGACGAAACATAAGCTTCTTTTGAATTTTTAAAAAAGTTACTTTTTGATCCAAAATTTAACTTTTTAAAACAAAATGTTTGTTTTTAATGTTTTGACTTTTCTTGACCTGACATCATTTAAAGGTTTAACTGTTGATTGACATCCTTAAGAGGATATTCCTTTCTTGTCACTGATATTTGAAAGTGACATAACATAGGACATTATTTAATTTCAATTAATTAATTCCTTTTATTCGGTAAATCAAATTAAAAGGTGACATCATTAACAAACGAATCCTAGTGACTTTAGGATAAAAACAAATTCAGCACCGAGCTAAATACTCAAACAAATTTGACTTAAACTGTTAAGTTAAAATTTAACAAACAGGTCTAATGAAATTTCAGGAACACATAGTGGTCTAAAACCACCAAGACGGAAAAAACAAAGCAAATTTAAAACAATGGAAAATTATGTCCCAAAACTAGATTATCTTCCAGGACCCGGACCTATGGACATCCATAACGGAGGGACCATACATTCCTATAAATCTTGGTCCAAATTATAACACATAAAAACTAGTGAGCTTAAAAAGTGTAGCTGGTGATGAACTCAAGAAAATGAAAACAGACATGAAAGCATACAGTATCTTGGTAATGACTTTGCTATTTGAAATCTTGACAAGGGTTGAATATTTCAAAACTGCACATGAACTATGGAAGGTACTTCACACTATGTGTGAAGGAAGTAAAGAGATTAGGGAAATGAAAATGGAGAAATTGAGGACCCAATATGAAACCTTCCACCATGTTCAGGGAGAGTCAGTTCCATAACAGCTTCACAAATTCATTCAACTAGTAAATGAGATGATTTTTATGTTCTCAAATACGAATCTGTGGAGATCAATAAAAAGTTGTTACACACACTGCCAGAGAGCTGGACTCAGTCAGTGTCTTTGATGAAAGCAACATTGGCTCTTGAAGTATTATCTCTAGATGTTGTAGTAGCTAAAGTGGAAGCACTAGAAGTATATGAAAGATCCAAAAACAGCAACATAATCAGACATGTGGAATCATACAAGTTCAAAGAACTTCACAAATAGACATTGCATTCTTGACATGCAGTGGAGAAGATAAAGATGAAGAATTTCTAGATTCCAATGAAACTTCCTTCTTCTTTGCTCCTGAATCATCCAACAACAAACAGAAGTCTAAGAAGACTGGTGTTCATGCTTCTCATAAAGCAACTCCATAAAGCAAACAACATTAACATCATCATGCTTCAAGCTCCAGCAAGTAACAACAACCAAAGTCTCGAAACATCCATAAATTTGATAAGCCTATGGATGCTCTCACAATCATTCTACAAAGTGAAGAGCAGAAGGAAGGCTGTGCAACTTTCTCCACAAGCTTTGAAACTTACTTGGGTGCTAATCTCACACCATCATAGATCATCCAACAAGACTTGGATCAATTACCACCAGACATGGTTGAAGAAATGGATCTTTAGTGGTATATGGCAATGATTGATTATAGATGAAAAAGGTTTCTTCAGAGAAACAGAGGACTAAGTATGGACAACAAAACGAAGATTGGTTTTCATAAGACAAAGGCGAGATGCTATAATTGCCAACTGTATGGACATTTTTAAGAGAATACCAAGAACCAAGAGTTGACAAAAACAACAACCAAACACAAGCATCAAGCAACTACCATTCAAACAGAAAAATCCCACATCCAATCAGTATCCCTACTGCACCAACCCCACCACAAATCACACAATACAGCCCAAATCAGCATTCCAAATCATCATCAATGATCATAAAGAAGGACAGTGAGTGTGATTGGAGCATGTATGAGGCCGAAATTCAATCTACAGATCATGCCCTCATGGCAGATATAGAAGATAAAATTTCAAAAAACCGGAAAGAGGTAAGGGAAAACCTCTGCACACAAGCATGCATAGATGAAGTCAACAGATACAGAGAACATGTACACAAACTTTTAAAGAAAGTAATTAAAACAAACATTTTAAATGAAAGTCCAAAAACAGAACAAAAGAAATATGGTATCAAAATTCTTTCATTACAAAATGATTTGGACAAATTAATATGGTATCAAAATTCTTTCATTTTAAATGAAAGTCCAAAAACAGAACTCTCTGTATGTTGACTAAATCAAAAACATTGCAAGCTTAAACTGAACGGAAACTTTAGAAGTTTTAGTTAAGCAACAAGAAGTTCGAAGAACTTCTTGCACAACAAAGGGCCTTCAAAGACCCCTAAGCTTTAGGATATAATAAAGTTAATCCACCATACAATGATAATTATATTCCTTTACCTGATTCCATGACCAGCAAACACGATGAGTCTCTTGACCCACATGATAGGACTGATGATTCAAAATAATCATCGTCATCATCCTCAAAACCACCATTAACAACAAAATCACCTTTGATAAAATTTGTTGAAAGTCAAGCACCACCACAAATTAAATCAATAGATTTTTATCAAGGAGAGACTAATGAATTTGACAAACAGACAACTGATGAAGATGATGTTGATTTATTGGATGATGAGTCAATTCAACCAATTACTAAAACTCCAAAAGTTTCAAGTGTGGTTGATGCACCAACCAAACACACAAAGCAGACACAAGGGTTTGATATCTGCTTTGCTGGAACAAAAGCTAGATCTTCCACTATCTCTCCTAAACAAACAAATAATAGGTAAGGCAAAGCTCCAATTCAGAAAAAAACAAGCAACGGTAACTTTTGATATTCCTTTAAAATCAAATTTAAAGTTAAAACTAATAAAAAAACAAGCCAATGCAAATTTACCATACTGTGAGTGGTGTTATCAATACACTCATAACCCTGACAAATGCAAATATGGTAAATATTGCAAGTGCTGTAACATGAAAAATCACTGTACTGAATCTTGCCATTTTCGTAATTATTGTTTAATTTGTAAAATGAACAATCATAGCACTGCTAATTGCTTTTTATGCAAGAAAAACGAAAGGCAAAACATACAGACCCAAGTTGAGAAACCAACTCAGAAACAAACAATTGTTCCTAATAAGAACAAAGTAGGAGTACCAAGACAAACTCCTCATCAAAAGGTTGTTTTAAATAATGACAAAACATTTTATGACACCTTTAAACAATAAAACACGAGACATAAGTCTCAAAGCAGACAACAAACAAATATTAGCACTCAAAGGAGAAGAGCTCAAAGTACTTCTACTGATAGAGCTAAAATCAATCAAAGGAAATCTAGTGTACCTAGAATTCCTAAACCATCAAACAATGCCACTTTAGAACAAATTTGCATTATGGAAAAAGAAGGAAAACCTAAGACCATCTTGGCTTGGGTTGCACCATCTAATTAATTTCTTTGCTTTTATAGGGACTTCAAAGAAGGCTTGACAACATCTGGTATGTTGACAGTGGATGTTCCCGACACATGACATGAAATTGTTCCCTCCTTTGGGATTTTAAAAGCAAACATGGAGGAAATGTAGCTTTTAGAGGTGATAAGATGGGTGGAAAGATAACTGGTGAAGGAACAGTATCAAATGGGTTGATCAGCTTTGAAAATGTCAACTATTGCTCCAACCTTCAATTCAATCTTTTATATGTATCTCAAATCTGTGATAAGGGATATGCCACCTTATTTGACTCTAAAAACTGCTACATCCTCAAGCTGAGTTTTTAAATACCTGAAGATTGTATCCATTTGAAAACTCCACATCATAATAACACATACATTGTTGATATGAACAATGTTTGAGCATCAACTCCTGAAACATGTTTACTATAAAAAGCATCAGAAGATATTTCCTAATTATGGCACAGACGTTTGGGACATTCTAATTATCACAGAATGAATCAACTTGTAAAATGTGACATAGTAATAGGTTTACCATAAAAAGAATTCTTCTGTACAGACCACTGCACCGCATGTCTAAAAGGCGAACAACATAGAGTGTCATATAAGTCTAAATTGGTCAACTCTAATAACACACCACTCATATTGCTTCACATGGACCTTTTTGGCCAAACAAACATCCTAAGCATAGGAAAGAAGCAATACTGTCTTGTTATAGTCGATGATTACTTAGGATTCACATGGGTTTTCTTTCTACTACACAAGTCAGAAAAATTAGATATCATCAAAACATTTATCACTAAGATTGAGAATCAATTAGATCTTAAAGTTAAATCTTTAAGAAGTGATAATGAAACTGAATTAAAAATGACTCTATTTCTTCTATTTGCACAGAGAAAGGAATTAGTCATCAATTTAGTATAGCAAGAACTCCTCAGCAAAATAGAGTAGCTGAACGGAGGAATAGAACATTGATAGAAGCAGCCAGATCTATGCTAGCTGACTCTTATTGCCTATATCTTTTTGGGCTGAAGCAATCAATACAACTTGTTACATTCAAAACAAAGCATTAATAATCAAAGAACATTCAAAGACCCCATATGAATTAATGTTTAAAAAGAACGTTCATTAGATTTCTTAAAGCATTTGGATGTTCTATTTTAATATTAAACACCAGAGAGCAGTTATCCATGTTTGCTCTAAAAGAAAATGAAGGATTTTTTATTGGATATTTTGGAAGCTCAAAAGCTAGCAGAGTATACAATCCAAGACTTAATATTATAGAATAAAGAACAAATGTTTTTTAATGAACATTCATTCATAAAGAAAGTCATTGGATCTGATTGGTTGTTTGATATTGACTCACTTTTGACACATCTTATTTTGATGTTTCAGGTACAAAGGAAGATATTGAATATCCAATGGTACCTCCTCCAAAAACCATTGATGTTCCATTAACTACTGATCCTCCAAGGAGAACAGTACCATAGTTACACCTCCTCTAGATCAAACAAACACCTCAAAAGGAACATCAATAATATTGGTACACATGTCCCTAGTTCTAGTTCTAGTGTGCTTAAATGTAAATGACTTTCATTTTGTTACATTGATGTAATATTCTGATACATGTAATGAAAAACTCTTTGTTGAATGATTATTGGTTATTAAATGTTATATCTATTTATATTATTGTTTATTACAAGCTTATATGAACATGTTATATGGGTTTACAGTTGTTAGACATAGTTCTATATCATTAAAGGTTCAGGAAT
>BJCN01344362.1:0-16863 GCA_018326445.1 Flaveria brownii
CTTTTTGAAACAAAATATTTTAAATCGGTCCTTTTTTTAAATTATAGAAAAGGTCAACGTTTCTAAAAACAATCTTATTAAAACAACCAAAATAATTACAGACCGGAGTTTTTATTAAATAAGATTTTTATTATAAATTTTTTTATAAAAGAATTTTAAAACGAATATTTAAAAATTAAACTATTTAGATAAGAGAGTTAAAAAACATAACATAATTGTTTTATTTTCTTGAACTATTACGCATATATAATTCATATCTTATATTAAAATTTCGTACTGTAAATCTTTATTTTTATTACTAACTATAATTCGTTTAAAGAATAAGTTTCTAGCCTATCTATCTATATATATATTTGTCTATTTGTCTATCTATCTATCTATAATAAAAAAAAATAAGATAATACGTGATATAATCGTAAGCCTAATCATACTAACTTTTTTATTTCTCTCTATTATTAAAACTAATATTGAATACTAATAATATTACTCATACCATTTTCAAATTAAAATTTGTATAGTTTAATAACTTGAAAATCTATTTTTTTAAAATTAAAAACACATTTTTAAAAACAAAAAAGCAACGAAGTTTCAAAAAAATCATTTCAATTAAAACAAAATATTTAAAAACCTCATTTTTTATAAAATAAAAGTTTAAGAAAAATACATTATTGTTTATTACTTAAAGTAGGAATTTATACGTAATTATAATCATATTTATCTTTAAGTATAGTTTTATATTTCATAAATTTTTTTACTAATCATTTAATAATTTATTTATTCAACCCGTGTAATACACGGGATATTAACCTAGTTTGTATATATACCAAGAAGTGTATTAAAAGAACTAGTTTGAGAACAATGTTAAAATGATTTTCGAGCTTAGCATAATTGTTAAGAACACCTATTACTATTAGTATTTAATACCGATGATGTTAACATGTTTGAGAATAATGTCGGTTAAAGTAAATATAACATTTGATCCCTGATATCTTAAACTAATATAATTTTCGCTTGTTTTATTGTTAAAAACATTGATCTCGATATAAATTTTTTTCTTTTTTCATCCTACTAACTACTTGATTTTTTGAGGGTTAAAGTTAAGGATGAGTGTTTGGTACCGAGTAATCATACCGTGCTGGACCAAAACGATACCGGAAAATGTTGATTTAGTACCGGTACGGAAAAATTGTTTTTTTTTTACCATTTTGATTTAAATATTGAGGCATTTTTAGTGTTTATATATCAAGTTTAATGTTGTTTAAATAACTTTGAGAGATTTTTGAATGTTTTTGTTATTACAAATTATAAATTTTTATTCAAAATTCACGTAATAGCTTAGTTTTTAGTCAAAAAAGAAAAGAAAAACTCAAGCGTACAGAATCGTTAAAGTACCATAAAACTGGTACTGATACCGTACTGATATCAAACAATTGATTCAGTGTGGTACTTGGTACCCACTTTTCCACAAATTCGGTATTGGTATTTTCGGTAAACCAATACGGTATCCATCTCACCCTAGTTAAAGTACTAAAAATTCACTATGTTACAGACATTGATTAGTGAGAAAATATGGTCCATCAGACTATCGGAGGGTCATCGGATCCCATTGTAGTTCCGCCGTTGACAATCTATAGCTTGCCTCGTTTCATAACGAGACCAGATTTTATATGTATATATGTGTTTTTTACCGGTATGGTAATACTTGATGATCATTAAGGGAAAGCCGCAAAGCATGTAGCTTAATTCAGTGCAAAGCAAAAAAACTTTTTAGATTTTGACACATCAATATGCTATCATGATTTGTATTAGAAGTATACGATTGCTCTTTATGTTTAAATGATTTGATTTGTTTTCTTTAAGACTATATGTAATGGTTGTTTAGTTAAAATAGCACCTAAATGTTATGTAGATAAAAACTATTTCAGTAAAATTGCTTTAAATCAAGTATAGTTGTTCACTAATATTTGAAGCCTTTATTAACTATCTTCTAATGGTGTTTGAAACCTCATGTGTGTCTACGTCACCATGTTTAACACCCTAAAATATCCGCTAAGTCCAGTCTAATATGTGACAATAATATTTGAGGTTCAGATCTGGGGATAGTTAGCTTTGAGATTGAAGTATTTTATGGCTCTAGAGACAATTTTTGGCTGGAATTCTATGATTCTAATGGGATGTTTGTTTTTTTCAGAAAAATTCTTCCTGACCTCTCTGACCTCTTTTGTCTGCGCCGCACAGATCACGAGCAGACGTTGAGGTCTGCAGAGTGTTTGTTTTTTGAAAGACTTTTTATTAAGAAAGGTATATGCGAGGTCTGCATGGTGCAGACTTGACAAAATCATTTTTAAAGAATTCTAAAGTTAGAGTCTGCAGAGGATTAAACACCATCACCCACCACTACCCATGTCCACCACCACCGTCCACCGCCACCACCATCGTCCGCCTCCACCCACCGTCCGCCATCACCCACCATCTACCATCACCACCGCCGTCCAACACCTTCGTATACAGTCTGCAGACGTTAAAAAATAAAAAGTATTCTTGTTGCAAGCTGCAGAGGTTTGATCCACCTTTTTCTCCTGCAGATGTCTGCAGTTTGATGTGATCACACACTGCAGACCATTTGCTGAAGGAAAAATAAACATCAACTAAGACTTTGCATAAACTTATGACTTTTGAGTCATTTGAAAGTGTTTCTCCTATGTAATTACTCCATTAATGAATAAAATACTTTTGTAATATTTAATAAATCTTATTTGATTCCATTAATAAGCATATATACAATATATATGTATTAGTTTAGTCATAGAAATATACTCTATATTATCTTAAAAACATTGACTTGTTCATTGATGTTGAATCTTGACATCATTAATTAAGTAATTATATAGTTAACTAATTAATTAACCGATAAATTAATTAATGTCCCTATATCATAAGCACCTTCAAGCGTAAAAAAGGGACATTTTAACGTGCGAACTTGTAAGACCAAATTTTGGGAGATATGAAAAGTCGAATGTTTGGCAGGAACATGGCAGTTGGCAAATGACAACTTTGCCATCATTAAGCCAAAATTTCACATAGTTAACTTTGAGATAGAACTTCAAAGTACAGGTGGTCAAAATAACCGATTCGAAATAAAAAACTGGTAAAAAAAACAAAACCGGTTTCAGTCAAACCAATTCCAAACCAATTCAAACCGACAGTTTGTATACCGATTTGGTAGTCTGGCATCCAAAACCGGTTCAGATGAAAAAAACGATTAGACTGGGAAACAAAACAGTTTTTTTAAACCGGTTTTAAAACAGGGCCAAACGGGATTTGAGTTTTCAGTTAGATTAACCGGTTTATGTGATTTGAGGGGTTTGAGTTTTCAGTTAGAAAACCAGCTTACAAATCGAGCCGGTTTGAAGAAAAAAAACCGATTTGATCACATAACAAAAAAATCGCTCCTTTTTATAAACCTATCCAGTTTGAGAAAGAAGAAAAGAAAAAGAAAAAAGAAAAAAAAAAACTACCCCAATTTTAGGAACATTAAGGTCAAGCAAGCGGTGAGAAACATTCCCCTTCAAAAAATACACAACATAAGACTACATAAATCAAACTGTAAAAGACTCCACTCCTAATAATATGCAAAGCAGAAGATAACTCACGCATCAATACCCTTTAACTTTATTCAAGAAAGTAAGAAACAACTTTCTCCTTTCTCATGTACAATAACGTTTTCAAAATCGAACAATACGTCTAAGGGGCTGTTTGATTTGCTTCTGAACCGGTTAAAATGTTTGACTCACCGACCCGGTCAGAACGGTCAGTGTGTTTTGATTTTCACTCTTTCACGTCTGATCTGACCCGACACCACTGACACTAAATCTGAAAGCTGCAACTGCTCGACCATGTCTTTATAAAATAATGTTTTCACAACCGGATAAGTCATGAAACAAGCAATCTTACATGTCCATTGGTTGGATAAATCTTAAATTACATATAAAACTGCTTTTTATTTTGACATGAAGTTACAATGTTAACAAAATATGAACTTTATTATAAATAAATATAAAACATCAAGTAGTAAATTAATTAGTTCTTGAGACTTTAAAACGAAAAAGATAACAAAATAAAATAACTAGTCTGATCCAACCAACAGGTTCCGATTCGACAGTTCAACCATCCAATCGGTTCAATGAGGCGGTTCAAACAGACTCTACCAGACCGGTTTCAAAACACTAGCAACAAGAAACCTAATTAAGGATCACAAATAACAGAAGTTATAAAATACCATAGATTCATAGTCATTTGATTTTCTCAACTTATGGAATTTATCGCGCCGAGATGCTACAAGTGTTTAAATTATAATCCATTGATAAAACTAAAGATCAACATTAGATGAGCTTCTTTTTCTCAAAGAAAGATTTCAAATGCCAAACCTGCATACCAGCCACTGATAAACACATAAAAAGTGAAAGAAAACTCAACCAGGCCATTCTTGAATTTGTGACTTTGTTAAGCTCTTGCATCTCTCTTTCCCTGTAATTAGCAGATAAAAACAACATTACTTGCAACCCAAGTATCAGAACAACATTACTTGCAACCCAAGTATCAATTTGGTTTTAATTTACTCCCCCTCAAAAGTTCAAATAGACAAGAATTCGCTTGATGAGGTGTCAACATGTTACAGGTTGAAAAAATTGTTTGTAAAGTAAAAAATTAGAAGTTTAACATCGGCATGTCGAATACTTGGTGAAAACACATACAATTATCTTTGGTTAGGGGCATTTTGTGGCGAGTTATCAGCTGGAACTATAAATGAATCCAAATCAATATTTATGCAGCATTATTTATAAAAAGAATTATACTTTAAAGGAAAAATATCAAATTCAAACAAATTATGAAACAATATCACAAGAAATTGCAACTTTTGACTTCTCAAAATTTTTTAAAAAAATAGAGACTATTTATGAAGATTAGTATTACAAGCAAAATACTAATATCTTTTAAGAAAAGTAAAGCTACAACTTAAAATTCACATTAGTGTCAACTTTTGAAATACCAACGTTAGAGATGGACTGTTTTGTCCCTGCAAGAGAAGTAGGAATATTTTGGTAGAGTATAGTATTATACACTAACCTTTCTCGGAGATAAAACATTTCCTCATGAATCGATGTGATGGTTTCTGCAAGTTTCTTCAGCTCATATTCCATTGCCTGGAATAAGCAACGATGCAAAAACGAAAAATGTTAACTCAAAACCGTATGATCCACTCACTTTGCCACATGTTGTTCGTACCCATGAGTAGATATATGCTTATCAGACTACATGGCATCCATTATGAATTGCATAATGCTAATTAATATAAGAAATAAATTTTACTTAACAACTAAGCTCATTTGCCTAATGGGACATATTCATGTCGAAATAAGAAGCAAAGGATAACACAAACACAGATGCATATCATTATATTTGATAAGAAAGGCCATATAAATAGGCTTACATCTACCGAGCCTTTCTTTGCAACATTAGACCAATCTTTAGCAGCAACACCAGACCTCCACTCGAATTCAACAGGGATTTTAAGCGGTGGTTGGTGATCAATGGCATAAAAGCAAGCCATATAATCACCAGCCTCAACAGCCTGGAATGAAAACTGACCCGACTGCACATTTTCAGAAGAGTGATAACTATTCCCAAAAGCTGAAGTCACCTGCATTACATTAAAACAGCAACCAATGCAACAATTTAAATCAAAAGCCTACCATACGGCAAAAAACAAGGTTGAAAGAATCATATGTATATGTACCAAAACTGAATATCATATGATTCCAAAAAGAATACACACAAAATCCAACATTTCCAGCAAAATTCACCCAGACCTATATCAAACACAGGTTTTTATCCTTCTTGTCAAAAGCACAAGGACCGCGCCTAGGCCCTCAGGCTCAACGTTTGCGCGTTGCACCTTCGACAACTATAGTTGTGAGCTATATTTTTATACAAGAAAACTTATCAAGAAAAATGAGAGGGATGCAACTTTTGGTTATACATAAAGCTTATTTAGTTGTACGCCAAGCAACTACGCATACAACGTACGTGAAGCTCTCACCTCACGCTTCGGTTTCAGGATGAGCTATTTTAAAACCAAGGTACCAGATTGAATTTCATAAGAATCCAACAAATAATACACACAAAATCCATAATTTCCAGAAAAATTCATTAAGACCTATATTAATAATTTCCAACAAAATTCATCACGACCTATATTAAACAAAGGTTTGTATACAAGAAACCTCATCAAGAACAAAATAATTAGGCAAATTAAAAGTCCCACACTTCAATTTATAGGAACCCTAAATGTTAAATACTACAATCCAGATCATACAGATTCTCTTAATTTCAATCTATCAACAAATAATAATATAACAGAGTCCAAAACACAAACCACACAAACAAATCGCACACCAACGATACAATTAGGGTTAAAAGGGATACAGTTATCATGCAACGCAAAATCAACATCCATCAACCCCTAATTACTTGATGATAACAAATAATGAAATTCACTCTTAAAATTAGATATTCAACTGACCTTGACAGTAATTTTGTGAGATTCAGGTAAAGGGTGTCCTTCATTTGGATTAGCAATGGAGTAATGCCCAACAGTCATCGAATTGCTCTTGATATCTTCCGCTATGCACTTTGTATGACCCGATTCGAGTTCGAAGCGTAACGATTGAGCGATTGTTGATAGAAGCCCTATGATTGTTACGATACAGATGGCTGATCTTTGAAGCTTCATTGTTAACAGAGATCTTGATCTGCTGATGGTGATTTTGAGTATTGATTTCAGCTACTTTTTGGGGATCTATCTGAGGGAGATGATTTGGTGATGATTGAAGATTCGAAGAATCGATAACCCAAGTGGACCAAGAGTCAATTGGATTTCAATTGCGTTTGGTGTTCGTTCGATCTTCACGGGTGAACATGAAGGGGGTGAAAGTGTGGGATGTGAAAGTATGGGGGCTATATAAGCATGAAATTAAAGAACTTTCAAGAATGGTCCCTAGAGTATTGTTTAACTTTCAGTTTTGATTGTTTTAGAAACTTTGTATTATGTTAAACGCCTTTTAAAGATGATTTGGTATTCTTGTTTTCGGAAAATTCTATTATGTTAATACTTTAGCCTCAATGAGGTTTTAATTAAATGTGTTTGAAAAAATTATGTGTTGTTGGGAAACTACTACTTTTATAAAATTTAAAAAGTAAAAACAATGTTTTAAATTAAAGAAACCAAGAAGCGAATTAGATGCATCGTCATGTGATTTAAAAAGTTTGGTTTCATGTGTGGTTCATTAGGGTTTGTTTGAGTAATGTGATATTTCAAGTATGAGTTTATTTAATTTTGACATCTGAGAGTAAATTTTTAACAAGTTTTCAAACATAAAACGACTTAGGTAGATGATTAATACGTTTTTCTGCATCATTCAAGTGAGTAATTTAGTCTTCTTTGTAAATATCTTTATTTTAAGGTGTTTGTTAAATTCAATTAAAATTAATGGATGTATGAGTCTGTATAATTTGTTTTTTAGGTTAAATACGAATCTTATAACACTCATATCTTTTTACTCTAAAAAAAGAGTAACTAGAATATTCATACGTTTTTATGCCTCGTTCAAGTGAGTAATTTAGTTTCCTTTGTAAATATATTTATTTTAAATAAGGTGTTTGTTAAATTCAATTAAAATTAATAGATGTATAAGTCTATGTAATTTGTTTTTTAGGTCAAATACGAATCTTATAATGTTCATATCTTTTTACTTTAAAAGAAGAGTAATTAGAATGAACACTTGATAAGATTGTAGAGCACTACCAATTCATTATTTCCACCCAATTGTTTCCTTCCAAATTATAGGTTACAATATTTGTTTAATAGTGAAATCAAATTATCACTAAATCTTTTATTATGAATTACATGTCATTTTTTCTTGAAAATATACCATATTTGTTTTCCCCTTCTTTTTTCTCCTCATCCATCACACGTAGTTGTAATTTTTTAATTTTTATCTAATATAATCATTTTTATTAGTTAAAACAAACAAAAACGTACATTTCTAAATTCAATTTTTTAATTGATTTGACCCTAGTGCGATATACTGCAACATGGAATGCTATATATTGTGGCTATTTTGATATGATTAGGGGTCCATAAAAAAATGAATTTCTTGATATAAGTATGTTTGGTATTTCTTTTTTGTTGAAAATGACTATTTGGTTATTCTATTTCCATGTTGCAAATAATCGGTTTAATATTAAAGTATGGTGAAACTGGCTTTGATGGATTGTTTAAATGTCAAATAATCAATATTGGGTGATCAAGTTATAAGAGTTGCCGTGGTTTAAGTATTAATTGTCAAATAGTTACGATTTACCTAATATCTAAACAACAAATATCACTCGATTACCGTAACTTTAAACAGCAGAAACACATTCAAACGCTTTCTCTTACACCATAATTCATTTTAATTTAGTTAGTTTCACCGACACATTATGAAAATGAAAATTATTCAAACCGATAGAAGACTACTCTTTGATCTAGGATTTACCACCGGAATTTATTCATTTCACTAGTGTTTATTCTATTATATTGGGATTTTGGAAGTAATGGTTCTCTTAAAGTATCATGAAACGCGTGTTAAACAAATGAGAGTTATGGTATGTAGTTGCGATCTAAATTAGTAGGTAATTTAACAACGAATGACTTCATATTACGACTGGTGACATCGTCTGTCTGGTAAATTAAGTTTGATAAAACATCTTTTTAGATCGATACAATGATAGAAAATGTTACTTAGTGTTTTGGTTACAATCGTATTATTCAACAACTTAATATCTTGAAAATAAAAGGGCGTATCTGGTGCTGCAAAGAGCTCCCGCGTTTTCGCAGGGTCCAGGGAGGGTCCGTCCCATTTAAGGGAAGATGTACGCGGTCTTTCCCCCACATTTTTGTGGGGAGGCCGTTTCCACGGATCGAACCTGAGACCTTCGGTCCCTTAGGAACAGCTTTTACCACTGCGCCAAGGCCCGCCCTCTAACTTAATATCTTGAAAATGTGTAGGTTAAAGACACCAAGATCATGAAGCCATTTTAAATTGAATTACCTAGATGGCACACAAAGATTGTTGAACAAAATTATAGCTAATTCATTAGTAACCCATATCACAACAACTTATATAATTGTTTTGATTAATTTTCCCTTATAAGAACTTACCCTTAGTGACATAACATTAGAATTTGAAAAAACTCATACATTTTTAACCTAAAGTAAAAAAAATGGAAACAGGATTCTTGATTTTGGTGTGTTCAGTGTTTACATGGATATTTCTCCACCGATGGAACCAGCGAACCAACAAAGGCCCGAAAACTTGGCCACTCGTTGGAGCCGCTATCGAGCAACTAATGAACTATAACCGGATGCACGACTGGCTAGTCAATTACCTAGCCGAGTCACGAACCGTGGTGGTTCCAATGCCCTTCACAACTTACACTTACATAGCCGATCCGGCTAATGTAGAACATGTTCTTAAAACAAACTTTGCAAACTACCCAAAGGTATGTATTTCACAAACTAGCTTAAAACTCATTACATTTATTTTCACTATTTACTTTCTATGTGCATAACATATCCACTTATATTGTAGTGTTTGTCATCAAGATTTTTCATTTATGATATAAAGTTTTGAGCTTTCTTTTCGGGTTTTCGAAGGGCGACGTGTATCATTCGTATATGGAGGTGTTGCTTGGGGATGGCATTTTCAATTCAGATGGTGAGAATTGGAGGAAACAAAGGAAAACATCAAGTTTTGAGTTTGCTTCAAAGAACTTAAGGGACTTTAGCACTGTGGTCTTCAGAGAATATAGCCTCAAACTCTCATCTATATTAAGTCAAGCAGCCTTTGACCACCAACAACTAGACATTCAGGTAATAAAATAAACAATGAGATGTCATTTAACACTAGAAAACAAAAGGATTTCAATTGAACAAACCACATAAATCTATGTTCATTATGTGTGTTTTCTTCTTAAAAGTTGTGTTTTTTTTTTTTTATTTCTCTAGGAATTATTGATGAGGATGACTTTGGACTCCATATGTAAGGTAGGGTTTGGAGTAGAGATAGGAACACTAAATCCTAACTTACCCGACAATCGGTTTGCCAAAGCGTTTGACGCTGCCAACATAATAGTCACCCTTCGGTTCATCGATCCTTTATGGAAGATTAAAAAGTTTCTAGGCGTCGGGTCTGAAGCCGTCCTTGACCAAAGCATCAAGATCATCGATGATTTTACGTATTCGGTCATCCATAGAAGAAAGAAAGAGATAGAAGAAACTCAAGAGGTTCCTAATAATAGCAAGGTAAATATTAGTTATAATATAGTTGTATAATCATATAGATGAATTTCCTATTTACATATATCAAGAAATATACAGAACACTAGAATAGTATTCATCTCAGCTCGTCTATTTTGTCACCTCTATATGACGCCCTAGAAGTAACTGAATGTAATATTATATGATGTATTAATCAGATGAAGCACGATATATTATCAAGATTCATCGAGTTAGGAAAAGACCCCGAGAACAACATCAACGACAAGAGTCTAAGAGACGTCGTATTGAACTTTGTGATCGCTGGAAGAGACACGACAGCAACGACTCTATCTTGGGCCATTTACATGATCATGACCCATGATCGCGTTGCAGAGAAACTGTACGCAGAACTCAAATCTTTCGAGCAAGATCGCGCGGAAGAAGAACATGTATGTTTGAAACCTTGTGAAACACAGGATCCTGAGTCTTTTGACCTAAGAACAAAGCAATTTGCTGAGCTTATGAGTTATGATACATTGGGAAAGTTGTATTATTTGCATGCTGTCATCACAGAAACACTTCGGTTGTATCCTGCTGTGCCTCAAGTAAGTTATTATTCGATCTTTGTGACCTTATTATAATCGTTTAATTTCAAGAATAGTTAGTTATGATTGAAGAAATTAACCCCTTAATGTGAGAAAAAGGGGTGTTAAACATGTCGAGTTCATAGGTTAGTGGGTTGAACCCTACGCTAACCAGAAAACTTGATACAAACAAAAAAAAACATGTCAGACACATGAACCTAAACATGAGATGAGCTTTCGTTGATGATAAAAGGTTGGTACACGTTTGTAGGTTGAATACCACACTAAACAAAAAATAACAAGTACCAAAAAGTGAAGATAGACACATCAATCAGAAAACGACATGAATTTTCACTGATAGACATGAGCATATAAAATTTTTATTTTACTACGTATTCATAGTTTAAAACTTATAACAAAAGTGCACAAGTGTACATAAAATAATTACGCTTAAACTATGAAATTTAATGTTTTCTTTCTCTTTTTTCTTTTAAATTTTGGTTTAATAATTAAAACCAGTCACGTTTAAGTTTTAACAGACAAGTTATAATTATAAGTGTGTTACAAGATTCAACCGACAAACCCATGTCGACTCGTTTAGTTATACTTGTTTGTGCGTTCGACTTGAAACTTACTCGAACTTGTTTATACTAAGTCAAAACCAGCAAATTTAATGTTAGTTTCGTGCCATGTTAGAAATTCGCACTCTATAAGAACAGTTGCTAATATATAGGGATTGTTGAAACTTGATGAAACTAATAAATATTTTATCTTTTTTTACTTATGAAGGACCCGAAAGGTATACTGAACGATGATATTTTACCTGATGGAACGAAAGTAAAAGCGGGTGGTATGGTGACATACGTACCTTACTCAATGGGTCGAATGGAGTACAATTGGGGCCCCGACGCGAATGAGTTTAAACCCGAAAGATGGCTTAAAGATGGTGTCTTCCAAAATGCATCTCCATTCAAGTTCACTGCATTCCAGGTTAGTTCACTTTATACTTAAGTTTAAAAGTTCAGACCAAAAAGCGCCACGTGCCAACTATATAAAAACTCAGACAAAAGTGTTACGGGTCAACTATTTAAAAATTCAACAAAAAAGTATTACGGTCATTTTACGAGCCAACTTATTTGACAACTCAAACAAAAATTATAACGGGCCAACTATTTTAAAACTCAAACAAAAAGACTTACAGATCATTTATTTTAAAATTCATAATGTTACGAGTCAACTATTTAAAAATTCATACAAAAAGTGTTACGAGTCAACCAGACCGATACAAAAATACTTTTTTTTTTATTCTGGTTATGTTTGAACTCGTTATCCAATCTACATGATGTCCTCATTTAGCCACTTCTTTAGAACACAATAAATTCATGAATTCGAGTCACGAAATTTTCTTTCTAACAGGCGGGTCCACGAATATGTCTCGGCAAAGACTCAGCATACCTGCAAATGAAAATGGCGCTCGCCATTTTGTGTAGATTTTTCAAGTTTGAATTGGTAGAAGGGCATGTGGTGGAGTATCGAATGATGACAATTTTATCGATGGCGAATGGATTGAAGATTAATGTTTCAACACGATCATAGGACTCCAAATTCGTGTTCATTAATTTATACATTTTTAGCAAGCTCTTAATGTCATTTTGATTATATAACGACGTAGTAATTTGGCTTTCTGGTTCCTCCTTTCTTCGCGATGTAACACGAACATGAAATGGTGGTTATAGTTTGTATCATAACAATATTGAAGTATCTAATCATAGTTTGATATGTTGATCGTATTTTTATTTATCATCCATGATCCAACCCACATATGAGACATGTACATTTTTTTATAAAAGGGAAATACCTTTTTACCTTCCATAACAAATATTTCTTAGAAGTATTCAGAATAGTTGGATATACCTTCAACAATTCACTTGATATGCTATTTGTTTTTCCAAAATCATCGTTTAAAGTAATTATTATGTGACTAGAAACGGTAAAGATAGACATCTAATATACGACATTCTCCATCTCCATATTCAATATACGGTCATCGGAAATTTCTAATGAATATATAAATATTATAAATTTATTAATAAGTTTATGTTTATAAACTAAAAATAATATAAATCTTAATTTTAAGTTTAAATAAATATATAAATAAAATTAATTACCCATCCCAGCCCCACCCTAACTATCTATGTCATTCACCACATACGCTCACCTCACATATGAGCGACGAGCACCAAATGAGGTCGTCTGTGGCGTATGTCACATGGTCGTTCATGCCCTACCAAAATGACCATTTTTAGAAGCATATACTACTTATGACATGACGTTAAGTAGTAGAAAGACATGACAGTAAAAAAAAAACTTTTTGAACCTATAAAACTATATTTGATTTTTATATACAAGAAAAATAAAGTGTACCTTCATTGAAATTAGAGTATATCTATGATGAATTTGTTACCAACCATATATATATACAAAACACTCTCAATAATGACCCAAGATAACATAATCTCATCAACCACAATAAGTGCTACCAAAATATTTCCCTAGTTAACCATCAAGACTCATAAAAAGTATACCCTTCTTAAAACCAATACCAAAAACTCACACTCAAATGTATTTGTATTCATTCGTTCATTTATTTAATATCGATAATATAAGAAAAAGTTAATATAATTTTAAATGGATAAATAAGTAAAAATTAATAATGAGAAATAAAGATTAATCACTTGAAAGGGGAACGAGACTTACCATATAAAGATACTTTCATATATGTCCTTCTCAAACTCATCATAGTTCTCGAATGTGAGTACCGGATAGATATTGTAGCCAAGTAAAACTTGCCGATAAATAAACGTTATATTTTCTTTGAATTATATGAAAACATGATTAAAAGAGTTTAAAAAAACAATAATGTTTATAAATTTTGGAGATGGAAGTTGTTCATGAACTTACAAAAGTTATCATGTTTTGAGTTTGTTTTCTTTAGGTTTCGTGGAAGATATAACCCCAAAGGTAGATAAATGAGCAAACCGGCAAGTCATCCTTGGCTGCAATACACATACCTGTCTTCACATGCAAGAACTTGGATGAATGTATCGATAGCATTTACGGCACAACTCTAAGGCGTGAATTTCTCGCTATTTATGAAATGAAGATGATGTTATAAAAAAGAAGTTTGAAGAAATAGAATCAAATATAGGACTTGCTTTCTAAATGTAGAAATGTTCTTTTTTTGGACAATTTTTGGGTAGGAAAGAAATGTGACCTTGAAAGAAGTGTGTGTGTCTATATATATGTAACTATGTATATAGATGTGTGTATCAGTGTCTGTATGCATGTTGCATACATGAAAGATAATAAAGATGGTGGTGGTCATGACATGTGAAGGGTCCCATGGTATCTTGCAAGTTGAAGGAGGTCTTTTATGGCATTGTTTTTTTTTGCGATTTCAAGTTTTTCTTTGGATGATATGATTTTTCGGGTGTTTGTTTATGACTTTATTATAACGTGCTTAACATGTATGAGCGTTTTTTGTGATTTTTCTATAAAGACTAGTAAAATAAATAGTTTCGTTTGTTAGTACAAGAAAAAATAGGAGTGTCCTTTTCAAAAATAAAAATTCTATAAAACATGACTTACCAACACTAGTCGATTATACATAAACATATACCGCAAACAAACCCATTGCACTAAAATCACCATATTCAGCTACTAATCAACTTAATGTCTGAAAATCTTGTTTCTTAATAATACATATAGCACGTGATGTTGATGTTTATTATATGCTTCGCCTTGTTAGTGTTAAGATTAATGGGTCATTTTTTAAATTTGTCATCTTCAAAACTAACTAATATCTTAACAACATTGGTTTATTCAAAACAAATAGCTTTTAGATTTATGTACTTTTTATAATTAATTGCTTTTGGCGTGCATTTGCCAACCAAGAAAAGAAAACAGAAAATAATGGGCCCACAAAATTGGTGTGTAATGGGCCGAAATTGGGCCCACGTGATTTGACAAATCTATGAATCTATTTGAGTGGGCCCTAACTGAAATGATTCGGTGGGCGATGGCCAGAAATCATGTTTCTTTACTCTTTAGAGATGACATTGGGATGGGGCGTTTTTAAAGGTTATAAGTACTTATAACATTTGTAATGTTATATTTATATTTTAAATTAAAAGATTTAAATCCTTTTGAAAATCAGGAATATTCAAAATTCTTTTGTGACGTGAGACGTGTAGGGACTTGTGGAGCAGCGTAGAGGAACAGACTTCTCCAGTTTAGAGTCGTCTTAGTGGTGATGTATCGTCGTTGTTCATCTTCTAGAGTCTAAATGGATGTTGTAAACGTAACAAACTTGTTAGAAGGTGTATGTGGTCGAAGAGTCAATGACACTCTGAGGGTTAACTGAATCACACGTATCAATCATAGGTGTAGGTTGTATGGATATGCATGAATGAATCATATGATAATAGGAAGATAAAACTAAACCCTAGTAGGTTTGATAGTTTGATACTTTGATGTATGTGGGTGAAGCCCATTTGACTATTACCAAAAGTGGGTATGCTCAACTAGCGGTGTACAAATCGGGTTTCGGGCTCAAACTAGCTTGGGTAGAAAACAGTTTGGGTCGGCAAAAATTGGTCAAATCAGTTTTTGTTTAAGCTGGTTGTGGTTGAAATCGGTTTTTGCTGGGAAAAGGATCGGGTTTAACCGATTTGATAATGGATTTTAAGTGGTTAAGTTCAGGTTTGACTGGTTTCAAGGTATAGGGTTAGAAATTGATTTCAACACAATGGTTTGAATCGGGACCAAACCAGTTTCAACCAAACAAATTTTAAAAATTGGGTTTGGGTCAAATTCAAAGTCGGGTTCAAACACATGACAACAGTCGGATTTGGTCTTTTAGAAACTAATTTTACCTAGAGCAGATATTAGAAACTTTTTATAGATTCTACTGAATTTGCTTCAAGTTAATAGATTTTCGTTGAGCCATGTCAAAAATGACAACCACCTCAAGTATTCAATTTGTTGCAATAATCTTGAAAGTTAAATTTCAACCAAAAGGTCATTCAATATAGAACTAATTTAAAGTAAAATACTTACATAATTGTATAATTACATAACTTTTTGTTTATTGATGCATGAAATAATATACTCGATCTCTATCAATCTATCATTCTATCTCCTTAGTACTACGTACAAAAGTGCCTATATGATTTTTATATTTCTCTATTAAAAGGGTCATCCTTAGTAACATTGACATCAACCCCTTTAATGTTTGGGCAAATTGCTTAACGTTTATAATCAATCGGTTCATATAACGAACTTTTATTTGACGTTATACAGTTTTCTAGTAATGTGTAGCCAATTTTTAATTTTTAGTTTTGATTGTAGTTGGGTTGTGCGAGCTTATGCGTATACATTTTAGTTGGATTGAAATAAAGACGTTTTAGTTGGGTTTCTTTTGTTCTTGATATATCCCGAATGGGGTAGATCAAGAATACAGATCGGTTTGTTCAAACCAACTTATTTTTTTTATTCTAACGAGTTATGAATTACAAGCTATTTATAACTTCTTATTTTCATCAAGGTTTTTGAATTTTGCTTTCAGAAGAAATATAAATTATATTAAACGGTGCCAATGCAATAGTGGATTAATGATTATAGTTGTTATATTGTTATTTATTAATTATTAATGTTGCTAAAATATTTTAAAAAATGTTTTAAACATCCTAGCCTAACCCAAATAGGTTATTCTTTCATATGGTTTCATTTCACGTATCCATTTTATCATCTTAAATAGCCTCTATATTGGTTGGGCCTAATGTGTATAGAGCCTACCTTGGGTGTGGCCCAAATATGACATGTTCATCGTTGTGGGTGGAACCGGGGGTGTAAACGAGC
>BJCN01344364.1:0-11621 GCA_018326445.1 Flaveria brownii
TATTTGCATACCCGTAACTTAGATAATTAACTTAATGCTAGTCATTATTGTTGGGTTTGTTAGAACATGAAACATAGTTTAACCATTTAAACATTGTGAAAACGCTGCGGAAATGAACTTTATAACATAATTTATGAACTGAAAAATCTAGTTCTGTTTTGATATTATAAAGTTATAAAGAAACCCAAGAACAAAGGACCTTTATATGTGAATAAGACTAGCTATAGAAACACATAAACATACAATATGAATAACCATAAAGAGGCTGCCATATACTACCTTCCAGCAGCAAAAAGGACGGATATGGAGGATGATATGGACCAAGAAAACGACCAAGGCACCAAAAGGAGGTCCTCTCAAGCTTGTATACCCAAGCACTATAGCAAACACCTTCTTGCTAGGGAGAAGAACACCAAGATCAATCCAAAACCCTCTAAAAATGATGCTGCTGGCCGAGATTTTTGAGAGGAGAGAAGGGGTTCTTTTTGTGTGAAATGATGATGCATGTAGAGAGACTTGCACTCTTAAGACAAGAAAAATGATCCCATTGGACCATGGGAAGGCCGAAAATTCAGCCTTCTAGAAGGGGTTTTCCCCCAAACTTTTTAATAAAACACACATTAGAAAGTCATGTATATTATTTAAATCAAACCTCTTTTAATTTAAATGGCTCTCTCATTTTATTATTTAATGTTACTTAAACCTATTTAAATAACAATACAAATACTAAAATTCATCAACAAATTATCTTTTTAATTTGTTCTACTACAAATGCAATTGTTTAGAAAACCTATTTTCTAAATTTGGTGTGATTATTTAATTGCATGATCATATCATCAAATAAATAATTGTTTGTGTTTGCAAAGCTTGTTATTGGGTATAACCCGACTTGGATCATAACGTACTAACCGCATCAATATTCTATGTGTCTTGGGCATATAGAATCCAACAATTATCTTCTAACATTGTCCTCTTTAATGTTAGTATTAAGTTCTTTTTCCATAACTTCAATCTTCACTGGAACTTTTGGATCTCTTCTTTGGGGGAAGATCCATATCTTGCCAAACCATTGATTCCTTTCCTTTAATAGGCTTACTGTTGCTTCCTATCTCAATTTTTATCTCCCTTCCTTTGTACTTGAGATGGTACCACTCTAACATATCCAAGTATTGTAGATAAATGATCTTAAACGAATTGATGAGGCTGTCTTGATCTGCACTAGTTAAAGAGTTTAAAGTCTAACCCATTTGAGTTCTTATTTCCTTCCATTCTCTATCCTTATTAACGCCTTCATATCCTCCATTCTTTTGCATTACCATATACAGTTTCATGGGGTTAACTTGATGACCGAAAACATCCCTTGGTAGTATCGGGTTTGATGTCTTAACTTTTAAGAAATCTTTAAAGAACCATTCTATAATACTTTTGAATTC
Source organism: Flaveria brownii (assembly GCA_018326445.1). Classification (NCBI taxonomy): domain Eukaryota; kingdom Viridiplantae; phylum Streptophyta; class Magnoliopsida; order Asterales; family Asteraceae; genus Flaveria; species Flaveria brownii. The sequence continues at coordinate 1,434 of BJCN01344364.1, forward strand.
TGCCTTAAAATTTTTCTTATATTATTCTATCTTCGTTGCTATGTTAATGAGATCTAAAAACACTATGTAGTCTGCATTGATGACACATTCGTCAAGTACACGATCGGTGCTTTATCTTTTTTAAGTCTTTAAGCGTTCTTCTCCACTTCAATCGTAATATCTTCAAAGTGCTTCCACAACTTTGATTGTTCATTTCTCTCGTACCCTTCTTGATTTTGTTCTTCCTTTGATTCCTCTGCATCTTTTGTATCCTTTAAAGTGTTTCTTTTGAACTTATCTGTAGTTCTTTCGGTTTGATACTGCAGGACCGGTTAAGGGATGGTCAATACAATCAGTCTCACAATGAGGAGAGTGTTAGAGCACTTAACAGTTCAAATAGGGAACCGGGTTTGGGAACAAGTATGCAAAGAACACAAGCAAGTAAGTATGAGACAGAACTCAAGAACAATATATATGGTTTTCAAGAATGTTGTATACTAATCTCAAGTTCTCTTACAAGAGTTACAATGCATAAGTTCTTCTTACAATACAAGACCCTGAGATACTTTATACTATATGCTACAACTGGCTATACTTGAAAAGCCAGTTGGAACATTGAAAGACAACAAAATAAATGTAGAGTCAAAAGGCTGATTGCCTTTTGACTAGTGACTATGACATGCCATAGATCACATCCTAATATATTACAAAAAGGATAAAAGTACATAAACTAGAAAGTTACAAACCCAAGACCTCAATGTGTAGTTTACAAAAGCATGGACCTTTTCACCAACTCTTGCAAGTTGGTGAGTCTTTAGAGTTGCAGCGGAAAGTTGGTCAGCTTTATGTAAAAGTACATCAGAGAAAAGCATGTTCTTCTAAGTTTTCAGAAGAAATCAGTCTTCATTCATTTGGCTTCGGAAGACTTTGTCTCTAAAGCTACGAAAGACTTCATCTTTGGCTTTGAAAGATTTGGTCTTTGGCTTCGGAAGATTTTACACTTGGAATAATTATTGTGCAGAGTATAAAGCTTCCACAGTAACTATGGCTTCAAAAAAGTTTATACTTAGTATAATTTTCATGCAAAGTATAAAACTTCCGTAGCAGTTCTACTTAGTACTTAGTGCATGCATGCAGGAAGACTTTTGGTTGTTTTGGTTGCATCAACCTATATATAAACCTTACAGGTACATATAGTTGGGGTAACTTACATGGTTTATGGGTCTTTTAATCGAAAATGTCTTTTGTGTATCCATCTACACAACTTTCTACTCCAAACAATTTTAAGAAAGTTAAAAAAAAGTTGTTACCTGTTGCATGTTGCTTTCACATGAGGCTTGCATACGATATGCAGTCTCATGTTTGATTGTCGGTTCCATTGACCATACATTCTTTAATCTTCTTTTGATCTGGACAATCTCGACTGTAATGAGACGGTTGATGACAATAACTACAACACATTCCTTTTGGATACCCACTATAAATCCCCTATGATATGGTTTGTCAATTCCTTTCTTCTTCGGCAACGCTTTTGTCTTCTACCATCGAACGACAACCCTTGATGTTTGAATTGCTTGCTTTGATGTGATGAGAATTCCCATTGCTACTCTATATTTCCTGATCGATCTGATCATATGTCGTACTCTCTTTCCCATGACCCACTCGGTCTACATACAACACGGGAAAAAATGCAAAAGTTTCATACCCATCAATACTTCCTAGCATAAACGCATCCTCCAATTCAAACAATGAATCGGATCTTCCACCGAACTTGCTTGATCGTTCTTCACAGTCCCTTGATGCGCCTCTAATACCATGTTGAACTTAGGCATATCCAAAAGTTATTATATTACTTGTGATCGAGAATTAAGGGGAAAGGCGAATTAGTGTGAAACATAAACAGGGATTCGATTGATTAGAATCCGTACATGAGTACAACCACCAACGACAATTTATTTTGACGGGAATTGTGTCTTTACCCTACTAACACTTGGGACATACTTTATATTACACATAATATTTACATACACCTAACTTAGATAATTAACTTAATGCTACTTATTATCTTCCAACAGACATGGCATGTATCTCAATGGACCATGTGTCAATATAAGAATCAATTGCATATCTTTTAATTAGGAGAAAGATAAAGTACAATACATCACAGATTCTATGTGCTTTCTGGCCAATTTCAAAAGAATTCCATTATGGACAATTTGATCTATTGATCACATTCACAAGGGAAAAAAATAACCAAATACATTGATCTTTTACCACTTTTGTTTTTTTAACTAGAGTTCTAATCAAACAAACAATGGGCAACATGCCAATGTACAAGTGAAAATCTTCCACCGATACAAACGAGCGACAAGAAACTCAATATGCAGCATAGTGTTCTCCTCAACATAACCTTAAAAAACCGCAGGAGGAGAATAAGATTCTCAATTCTCTACTTGGGTTCTTGCATTTCTTCTTCTGTTTTCCAAACGACATCATTGAGGCTACTTGAAAGTCTTTTGTAGAACTGCAGCAAAAAGATACAAAAAACTCTAAAACTTAAGGGGCTGAGGTAGGAAAGTAGTGGAAGGTGGATTCGAATCTCACACCTTGCTAGAGGAACCAACTTACCACTGCACTACCCTTGAAGATTTTACACCATTAGTATAAGTTTACTCACTTTACAATTATATTAATTACTAGAGGTGGTAATTTTGACCCAGGTATATTTGGTCTCAAGCAAGTTAGAGGAGTGGATTTTAAAAAAATTAGTCGAAATGGAAACACGTCAGAAGTCAACCAAAACATAAATATAATACATTAACTTTCTAAATTGCTTTATTTATTTTTCTATAATTATTTTAGCAGTATACTTTCTTTATTCATACTTAACAAGTTACATACTTATAAAATCTAAACAATAAAAGATAAACGATGTTCCATGTCAGGTTGATCCTTTAGGACACGTTGCCCAACCCACCAAACAAAAGTGAAGAGATGACATAATTGCCAAAACCAGACAAACTACACACTCTAAGTACGTAATTAATATTTTGTTGAACACACATACTCATAACAAAGAAAAGTAATGTTACATGTAAGACATGAATAGTGTACCTTATGAAATTCCAAAGTATCTCCTTTTGCTTTTCTTACTTCAACCATGTGAAGTGATGGTGCTACTTGAAACACCTAGTAAAGGGCATAATTGTAAGATACCATGTGAAAATTATTTCTGTCAAAATTATCCATAATTTCTCAACTGTACCTCGGTAGCAATATTGAGGTTTCCTTTTCTCCCAGCTTTGATATTTTCAAGCCTTAACTGAGGTGAGAAACACAGAATTATTACTCATCCAAAAGCCTACCTATTTGAAGTGTACTGACAGTACTTTTTCTAACCTTATAGTTTTTCTTTTGCACATCAAAACCTAGCGGCTTTGCAGCTTCTTCAATTTTACTAACTATCTCATTCGCTGGACATCTAGATGTGAATCTTGTCTCCCTTTTGAATGCCTGTGGCCAAAAATGTTCAAGAAACGATATATATTATAACAATAAAAGTTCCAATGCCCGCTCCGAATTTTACTTTGATCATGACTAAAGGTGGCAATTTTTACAACTGCACTAGATTTGGGTATGTCTTATCCCCAACAGGTAAGCAGGTAAAAACCAGAAGAGAAAAAGAGAAAACATATCAAATGTCTCCCAAAAGTGTATTTTTAATGCATAAAACCTCCTACTGGAAATAATAGAGCTTCTGTAAATTATAGTTGGCATACGATTACTTTATTACAAAAAATATGTTTGTATAGAATATGCTAGGGTTACCCAAACCTGACCCATTTCGACTGACACCAAAAACCGCCTGCTTTCACCTGAACATGTTTGACCTCCAAGGAAATATGGCAGAATCTAAGTGGAAAAGCTTATCTGAATGATGCTGAAGGGGATTTGAAGCAGTGTGCTGCTTTTCTTATATATAGACCAATTAATAAAAAGTTTAAAAGTATTTGACAAAGGTTGATGTTGGCTGCTATGGTGTATTACATTTGGCAAGAAAGAAATCTAAGGCTCTTCCAAGGAAAATGTAGGAGTGTAACAGTTGTCTCCAAGTTAATTATTAAGGTGGTTAAAATGAGATTGTCTACTTTGAAGATCTATTATTCTAAGGACACTATAGAGGCTTCTAATTTTTGGGGTTTTCAAGTGCATTTAAAACCCCAAAAACATTTGCTCTTTGTCAGAATGATGGAGGTTCTTGATGGTGGTTGTAGTTTCAGAAGATTGTATGCTGCTGCTCGTATTACTTGTGATGGTTACTGTTTTAAAAGGGGGTTAAAATTCAAATATTTCTGCCTGGACAAGCACAACTTCAAACTGCAATTATTGAAATTCCCTATTATATTCCTTTATCACGTTTCAATCCCTATTATTGAGTGGAGTGTGGGAGGGGTTTGGGTTGGGCATAATTTTTTTGACAGTAACCGTGGTATGGGAAGGATAAGGTCTGGTACAAATAACACAAACTGCACTTACAACCTAAAGGTAAGGGAGTGTAGATTTCATGAGGTAGGTGGGCCTTTGGGGTACTTACTGGGTTGGGGAGGGAATTGGGAGGTGAGTTGGTCATTTCTAGTGAAAATTTGTTGGATAGGTTGGATCATTGGTAATGTAAATACTAGGTATAAGGTGATTTGGCTTCTCTGGTGCATGATCCCCTATGATATTTGTTTTCTTTGGTATTTGGGGGAGGAATTCCCTTGGGTATCTGATACAAACCCAGATCCTAATTAGGTGGGTTGGTGGGCCTTGGTACCGGGTTAAAGGGGCAGCAGCCTAGTGGGTTAGTGGAAGAATGGTTAGCTATTGTTTAGGAACTAATTGCAGCCTAACTGTGCTGGTTAGCTAATGTTTAAGGAGTAAATGCAGCCTAATGTTTAGGGAGTAACTGCAGCCTAATTGCCCTTATTCTTCCTATTTATGTTTACTTAGGATGTGTGTGGCTGTCTTTGTTTAGTTTATCAAAAGTAGGGTTTCTAATCCTTGTAATCGGAGATCACCCTTCTCGAACAGGGCTCTATCTGTACTTTTTACTTTAAGTTAAACAAGCTGACTTTTTGGGTTCTATCAGTATCTTTTCTTTGTGCTGGGATGAGAGTAGGAGTTATTCGTTGCCTTTGGATGTGTAATGTTGTTAGTTCATTGGTTTGGGGAATTGCTAGAGTTTTTGGGTGTTGGTATTGGGAAACTACTGCCTATAAGCAACCTCTAGAGCCCACCTATGATCCTGACATAAGCTGTATGAGAAAGGGTTTCCTTGGTTTAAGAATTATTGTGAGAAAGATAGAGCAAGTGGTAAAAATGATAAGATTTGGTAGTAAAGGCATTCTGGATGGCACTATGGTCACTGCTTATTATTATTGGATAATTTCTTTGGGAGACGGTTGGTTGTGCAACGGTTTGATTGATATATGTCTTGTGGCGGGCAGTTCTAAATTGGGGGTTAAGATTAGTGTAGATTATTCTTCCAAATGTGGCCTATCATCGATTTCTTATTATATTATTGATACATTTGGCTTAATACCAGGAGTTGTCAGCACCTCTGAAGTGGGAACTATTTCTATGATTGATCGGTTTTGAGGGTTGGGTTCATCTTCTGGTGAGGCTGGTGGATTGATCTTTTGGTTATTTGAGTTGCATTATGTATATGTTGTTATTCTTATTATGGGCTGGAGAAAGTTCTTGGTTATTTTGATAGTGAGTTTATTTGTCTGTTGGGCCTGGACTATGGACTACTTAATGTGGTGGAAATTCAGGGTGGTTTGCTTACCTCGTTCCCCTGCTGGGCCTTGGTTTTTGATGTATCTATGCTGTTGGGCTGCTAATTGGGTTTGCTTTTATTGGGACCAGCGTTGTGAATGGGCTGCTTCGATTTTGTGGAGCTATCGGATAACAGGCCCATTGTATGGGCCTAATGGATACTTTGCTTGCTGGAAGGCTTTATATGGGTATGGTTATAACATATTAACATGTCTAATGTGCTTACTGATGTTCACGGTTTACACTATTGGGCTGGGATTCTTTGCTACTTGTTCCAATGTAATTGGGTTGGGCTTTATTGTGGTAGTAATGTTAGGAGGACCAACAGTTTGACTAGATGGGATGTTGTTGGGCTTCGGTATAAATCCTTCATTCAACACCACAATGGTGACTATCATGATGACAGGACACTTAATGACTTGGCATGTGACATTAGTATTTGGGCTTTGAGGAACATTAGCCTTTGGTTATGGTCTAGAAAGATTATAGGCTATGCTTATTGTTTATCTTATGTTAGCCTTAGTTGTTCATGGTTGAGCCCCCAATGTTTCTTGTTAGGCCACCATGTTTACTTTCTTTTGGGGCCTTTGCCTTTGGGTTTATGTCCTGGGCTTAGGTTGCCTTTGTAAATCCTTTTATATTTTAATAAATGTTTGCCAGGGCACTGCACTTTAAAAAAAAAAAAAAACATGTTTGACCTGTTACCCAACCTGCTTGGCCTACTTGATATTTATAGCGCAACAGTAAGTATATAAGCATCATTCACAAAGTAAAAGATATTAACCTGTTCCATCTCAAAAAGATTTCCAAGGTTGAGCCCCTTAGACATAGAGATCAACTCAAAAGCATTCATGGCAGCTGGATGTTCTTTCTTTTCTGTCACATGATACTCCTGATGCAAAACAAATATATAAACTTTCAAAAACTGAATTAAGCATTTAAATACAATGTATAATTTTACCTCAGCTTAAACATTATGCCTATGAAAGTTACTGATTTTATTTGTAATCAAACTAAGCATTAAGGAGCTCACTAAAACCTTTGTTAAATTACAAAGGAGAAGTATATTTTCTAGTTATTTATGTTAAAAAATCTTAATCTATTAAAACTTTTAAAAAGATTAATGTTAGTGAAGATTACAAATTAAAACTGACTGGCATTGTAACTTTTCATTCGATTCCACAGTGGAATGAAAAAAAACACCGCCTAACATGGAATGAAAACGAGCATAGAGAACAAAATCACATTCCTTCAGAAATGGTCCAATCATTTCATTAGAAAAAAAAATTTATTTTATATTTATTATTATTAATTTTAATCAAATGGAAAATCTGATTCCTTATATGGTTCTGGCGAACAAACACGACCTAAGTAAATAATGTCCAATTCTCCAACCAAATGGCCAATCTGGCCCATTTACTTATGAATATATTGATTTGGGTTGTTTCTAATTTCAAAAGCATCAAATAAAAAAATTATTCAGCTAGAAGGGGAGTTGGTTGAATAAAGTTGCCTTACAACCCCATAAATCATTTTATTCAAAGATGTAGATTAGTATTGTAATAATATTGTAATAATAATACAATATTCTTTTGATATAATAATTAACTTATTACTATTTATAACAAACTTGGGTGAAAAGTGTTTGTAAATTGTGGGTCAATCCAACCACACTCATTGCATCTCGACCAATATCAACTTAAACATGTTTTGCCTAGTTACCCAACCCACCCATCTTGCTACCAAGGCTGAACCCGAAGTCACATAAACATGTATACAACATTATCCCATAGTCCCGTACTCGGGATATGTGTTTGAGACTGAGTGACAAGACATCCTGCTTCTCCTCTAAGATGTCACATTTTCTAAAACCCTTTACCGGGAAATGGTTCAATATTTAAGGGGTGTGCAAAAATATCCGAAACCAAAACCTAAGCTGAAACATCTGAAAATCCTACCTAAAATATCTGAAAATTTGAAAACTAACATATCCGAAAATTTGGATATCTAAATTTCAGATATCCGAAATTCTCGAATTCGGATAGTGTTTTTGAAAATTTTTGGATATCCAAAATATTCTATAAAAACTACAAAATAAAAAAATATTATTTAGAAATTTCAGATTTTCAAATTTTTTTTTAATAAAAGTTATCAAATTTTTAAAAAAATTATTAATAAATACATACTTTTGTAGGATAATCCAAATCTGAATCCGAATTTTCGGATATACGAATCCAAAATTTCGGATTCAGATTTAGATATTGAAATTAACTATCCGAAAATTTCGGATATCCAAAAATTTGGATATCCGATTTTGAACACCCCTAAAATATATATGTGGTATAACAACGTCGATACTTCTGTATCTTGAAAAGCTGCTTCTGCATCATCAAAATTCCCCTCATATTCAATTTTTTTTTTGTAATAAAAATTATCAAAATTTCATAAAAATTATATAATAATAAATATTTTTTTAGGATATGATATCCAAATCTGAATCCGAATTTTCGAGTATACGAATCCAAAATTTCGGATTCAGATTTGGATATTGAAATTCACTATCCGAAAATTTCAAATTTCTGAAAATTTCGGATATCCGATTTTGAACACCCCTAAATATTATATGTAGTATAACAATGTCGATAAACTTACTTCTGTATCTTGAAAAGCTGCTTCTACATCATCAAAATTTGCCTCTTTTTTCTCCATAAACTCAGGTTGTTTAAAACCCTTTTTAAACCACTCGTCACTCAAAAGCTCAGGTATTGTTATCCGCTGTCACAAAAGAGGTGTTGAGGTAGGCATACATATTAATATTACATACTATATGAATAGTGAAATGCTGCAATGGAGTTAATACATTTGTTAATGATCTAGATTTAGTAGAAAATAATTCATGATTATGGTATTTATAATGCATTTTTAGCAACACCTAGAATTTTAGAATAAAATCAAAACATGTGGCACCCATTAGAACTAGAACCCACAACCTTTTAGTTGGGGAGTACACCAATTACCACCAGGATATCCTAGGCACATGTATCTTTTCTACATATTGCACCGATTAAACACCTGAAAGTAGGAGAGGGGGTTGGGGTTAGGGTGGGGGTGGTGGGGGTGGGGATGAGGTGATTAAGATAATAGTTAGCACACAATAGTTATTAGGAGTTGAAAAATGGGCAGTCAGGGCAGATTGGGTAACAGGTTTGGGTAATAAACGGTAAACACTTGGTTCAAAAATGCAAATCTAAACACTCCCCTAAACTTATTCCAGAAATGATGAAGCCATGACCTCAATAAGAAATTGTCAACATGAGTACAAACACTTACCGTCATGGGGTTAGGATCTAATATGCGAGTTATCAATTTTATGGCACTAAAGGAGATCCATGGAGGACAAGTGAACTCTGCAGCTGAAATCTACAGATAAAAACACCCAAAGTAACTCAAAAAGAGATTGTGACGAGAAGGAATTGAATGTACACCAGAATTTAATATAAGGCTCACTTTTTTATATAGGTTAATAAGATTAGAATCATCAAATGGCAAGTAACCTGCAAGCAGTACAAAGAGAATGACTCCACATGACCATAAATCTGCAGTGGCTCCATCATATCCTCTATCATTCAAGACCTAAAAAGAATTAAATATCATCATTACATGAACAAGCAGTAGGTGAAGATGATAACACAATTTAGAGGTGGCAATTTTGACACATTTACAAACAAGTCAGTTTGGGTTATGTTTCATATCTAACAAGCCGAACAGGCCAAATCATCTGCTAATAATTTGGAAAAAAAGTCTTTTGGCCCTACTAAAATACCCATTTTGACCTGGTACACAGCTTAGCCAACCAACCCATTTTGTCACCTCTTGTATGCATAATGAAGATGAGGATATAGTTAACAGTTGTCTGCACCTCAGGAGCAACATAATTTGGAGTTCCACACGTCGTATGAAGCAAGCCATCATCCTGTAAAATAGACCTTCAGAATACAATACAATATTGAACAAAAAGAACAAAAAAAAGTTAAAATCTTATACTTACCCTAACTTGTTGAGAAAGGGCACTCAGTCCAAAATCTGAAACTTTGAGGTTTCCAGAAGCATCCAAAAGCAAATTTTCTGGCTGCAGCGAAAAGAACAATGTGAGAAAGTAGTGAAACTATTTCACTACTATTAAATACAGATGTATAAAAACATTCAATAATAACTATCAGCCAAAGGGGAATCTTGAAAATAAAATAATGTAGACTACTTTTAGATCTCTATGATAGACACCCCTGCTATGGCAATAATCAACAGCATTAATAAGCTGTTGAAAATATTTTCTGGCTTCATCTTCATGCATCCGTCCATGGTTAACCTTCATAATCAAACTGTAACATT
>BJCN01344378.1:12358-22854 GCA_018326445.1 Flaveria brownii
GTCAATTTTCATAACAAGATATAAAACAGTTAGAAAGTTTACCAGAGTGCAGTGAATCAACGATGACAGAAGCAATTTTTATGAAGATTGACGAACAGAACAATCAGAGATGATATTTGGTGATTCCTTTACATGTAAAACCCCGTGACCCATGGTATCTATTTGGGCCTTAGTGGTTTCATCTGGGCTCGTTTTCAAGATGTTATGTTTTCTGATTTTTACGAATTTATTTATACTCGTAAATATATAAATCTAAGAGGTGAAAAAAAATGGTTTCAGAACCGAACCGTCAATCCGAACCGGTTTGCAACGGCGGAACCCGTACCTGTAGAAATTGGTTGGAACCGATATAAACCATAGGTTCGTAACTGATTTATATACCTTAGTAGTGACTGACGCTAGCTTGAAACCGGAACCGAAGCGGTTAACAACCTGAACCAAACCGAATCGATTTAAAACTCAAACTCGTTTTGACTCAAACCGGTTCCAACCCATAACCGGTTTTTAACCGGTTTGGGGAAAAACGATTTTATGCACCCCTACATGTAATGAAACAATAATAGAACTAAAATAACTCCACATAAAGCTAATAGTTTATGACATCGGCATTAAATATGACTCGTGTTTAATGTTGATGTCATAAAATGTTAGGTAAGGTGACTCATATGTCTTGTTCTTAGTTTAGGGTTTTATATTTTTTTCTAATGTTTTGTGAATGAGTTAAATCGTTTTGTTATCTTGGGTTGTTTATGGTATGTGAAGGTGGCCCTTGCTTCATTTTTGTTTTCGACTTCTTCTTAGTTTTTTTATGTTGGTTACGCTCTAATTTCATTTGCCTTCGTTGCTTTCCCGATGATGGTGATGTTGTCGGTCTGTGATGGTGAGCTTATATCATAGAGACTGTATTTGTTTTTAATTACTTAATTAATTATGATGCTGACTTGGTGCATACAATAACGTAAATTTGATGGTGTAACTAGCTTCGTGTTTAGTCCATGTTAATAGTGATGTTAACTCAACAATGACGATCATCGGTTCGTCTGAGACATCACACCTTTTGGGTAAACCTTGATCTTTCATGTTGTTTTTATGTGAATGTTGATGTTGGCTAAGTGTATGGCGAGTCAGTTATGTAAATGATATATGGTTGGTGATGACGGGGCTCTCTTCATTTGAGACGTATTGGTTTCACGTGTATTGGTTCTTTTATTGTTGTGTCGATGATTATGAGTATTATTTTCTGAGGTGTATGACTCTACACTTTGGTTAGGCGCTAGATGTCCAAACTCCACTGTTTGATGGGCTGTGACGATGTGAAAAAAAATGTTATGTCTGTTGTTCTATTATGGCAAACGTACTATTTGCAACTATAGCGAACTATCATTTATGAATCTTCTAATTAAATGTATATTTAAAAGAATTGCTATAATAATAAGAATGCGATAATTAGATTCCATGCAATTGTCAGAGTCTTGATTTAACCCGTTCATCACACGTGCAACACGCATCGAGAGACAACATTATTTATCTTTAAATGACATTTGAGAGACGTGTAAAAAACATTTAGTTACATTAATATTTAATCATAAGTTATTATTCATCTAGAGGTTATAATTAAACAAGCAACGTCACGTTCTACTGGTTTAAATATTATTTTTCACTTTCAAATTAATTCATCATGTTGTTATTTAGATTGTGCGTTCTGGAGGGGGCAAGCACCTGGCTTACCACCCTGGTTGAATACACCACAACATGATGGCGTGATTTGGGGCACGATCAGGGGGCGTGGGCATACACTGCAACATTGTGCATTTGGTTAGTCGGTTAAGGACAAAATTAAAGGACCAGAAAAAGTGGCGATGAATATTGACGTTTTATGAGTGATGACGATACGGAAAGATATGTCGTGTTAGTCGTTTTAGTGTGGCATACCAGCCTTTTGCAGCCCAAAAGATGCACCATTTTTAGCCATAATCGGAGACTATATCATTGCATGGCATCGAGATCGTTTTACACCAGCGGAGGGGTTACAACTAGTTATATGTTAAATAGACATTCAAAGAGCCTAAATTCATTGTAAAAAGATAAATTTTAAAAACCAAGTCATCGTAAAAAACTAAATTTAACCTTTAAGTTAACAACATAACTATAGTAGAGCTAGTCTGATAGTGTTACAGAATAATGACAAGAAATGAAAAACAAAGTGTTGTAGGTAGAAGAAGCACATGGACGAAAACTGAGAATGTCACCAAAGCATTAGGACAAAACTAAATTAAATCTTTTATTCAAAATACCTTAAATAAACTTATATATTTAATATACACCATTAAGTCTTTTATACTCTTTAATTGATATGAGTTCTAACTCACATAAATGTGTATGTATACATATTAAAAATGACAAATAAGCATTTCATTAGACTAAGTTACTTCTCAGGTTTTATATCTTACTGTCATATAAGTGTCACATCATTCTCCACATTCCATCCCAAAAATGATTTTAACTTTCACATCCTCCATAATCCATCCACTTTTAACTTTATTTTATTATTACAACGACCAAGAATAGGGAGAGAGCTCAATACAACCATGCCAAAGACCCACTAGCATGGTCTAGGCCACACCGGTGGTGTACGGCTCTACATGTGGCCAACCTACCACCTAGGACCACGGGGCATGACCCATGTTGAGTACACCAAAGGGCCTTAACGGCTTAACAAATGGTGCGTCAAACTCACTACAATGGTGTTTTTAGAAAATGCAAGGCTCTTTGGTAGCGTCTTGCCACCTAAACAATTAGCAATGTAAGTGCATGCAAAGATGTGTTTAGAATTTAAACTTTTATAAGAGTGGGAGCATTGTAAGATGATAGCAAAATGCAACAAAGTTAATTTCAGAGACCGAAAGAAAAGAAACGAAAAACACAAATACTAAATCTAAGGAGTGAAATTGAGATTTACACCAAACCAAATGGACGAAAACCATAATGTACTCTTAATAATATGGTATATCTAGTATCATTAAATTACATAGAAAATCATAAAAAATAGTCATTTTGTTGGTGGTTACTTCTACGTGGTTATATCATAATAATTTTACTTATATAGACATGAGATATAAAGTTATGATTGTGTATCTATATTAACTCACGTATTATATCATCTCTGATTCAAGTATCTACTTTTTATACTCACATACCTATAGAAAACATTTTTTCTTCCACCCAGTACCTATTTTGGGTATTCCTTTGTTTTCCCAATTGTCGTATTTGTTCAGACTAAGATAATAATGCATATTTTGAAAAACTTTTTTTGATATTACATTAATGTTTGAAATTCTTGTAGGTGTAATGCTCGACTGCTCGTGAGGTATTGATAACGCACCGATACTATACCAAATCGGTATCAACCAAACATCATCAATACCGGTACTAGTATTTGTTTTTTCATGTATCTATTATTGATACCTTTTAGTTTCAGTAATTTTTGGTATTTCCAATGGTAACATTACCGACCGGTACTGGTAATGCACCGGAAAAAACGATATTCGCTTTACAATTCACTCATTTTTCTTATCGGTATTTTTTGGTATGGTACAAGTTTGACGCTAGTATGATATTGATCACATCTCCATGACATTTTTGGAAGCATTAAAATGCCCATTCAAACGAAGCATAGTTCCTTTAACTATAAATGGTAACAAGTCATTATTTGTTAACGTTTCAAATTCATATAGAACTTTAGGCTTTAAATGTCTGCAGTCTGCGGATCATATCTGCAGACATATGTAGAAGAAAATATGAACCAAACATCTACAGTCTGCAAGAAAAATACTATTTGGTTTTTAACTTCTGCAGACGTCGGTTCGCGAGGGCAAGGGGATTCGCGAGGTGGGTTCACGAGGGCAAAGGGGTGCGCGATGTTGGGATTGGACGGCCAGCGATGATTGGATGGTGGCCGACGATGGGACGCTCGACGTTGGGGTTCGCGCGGGTTAGGGTTTGCGACGTGGGTTCACGAGGGCAAGGGGATGCGCGAGGTGGGTTTGCGAGGGCAGGGGGTTCGCGAAGGTGACTGGTGGCGACTGGATGGTGGTCGCGGCGTTGAAGAGGACGAGGGTGGGGGGTATGGGAGGTGCTGGAAGAAGGGTTTCACGAAAGGATGGGTTTGAGAAGAGGATTGAAGTGATATTTTTATGTTTGCACAAAGAAGACCACACATACGTTTTTTAATGAAATCTATTCGAAAAAACAAACATTTTACAGACCCTCATGTCTGCGCGTGGTCTGCGCGGTGCAGTCTGGAAAGTCTTCGCAGATCTTTTTTCAGAAAACAAACATCACCCTAAATGATATTGTGAGTGTTTCTATTAAAAAAGTTCAAAGGACATGATAAAGACAAAGGAATCCAATGAAACTAAAAAATCTACAAAATTATCAGACTTTGTGTTATACTTTTGTGAAAAAGTGAGGCGTGGGTGACGTGGTAGAGTGTGTAACACCGCCCCTTAAGTGTGATAATGGGTGTTATACCTGATGCCTTAGTGTGTTTGCGGGCGTGAGGCTTCACAAAACACAAGCTTCACTAGGGTCGTGGGGTATTACACATGCCCTCACAAGCATCTACCCAAAGCTTGACCACAAAGATGCAAGATATATATAAAACACAACACTGCAATTTGGCAGATCAAAAAAGGCATGCAAGCATAACAAACTTTGATTATTGCATGATTATTTTACAGAATGCAATTGATACAACCAACATATTATTTATAAAACACACATAAAACACCCCCAAAAGAACCATTGGATCACAACAGGCAGCTTCATATAGTGAGGTTCTCTTGAACAGCCACAAAAGAACCCACAATGCTGCCACCAACATCTGGGAAATTTGGACACCCAGATAGCGGTTTGACCTGCCCCTTTCGGTCAACCTCTACTGGATACTTAAGCAGATGAGCTGTCATATCGGTTACTTTATCGGCTGCATATTGTTCCCAGTTTTGCTCAGCCAATAACCTCACCCTTCTCACACACTCGAGGCTCTGTGGCTGCTCGAAACAGCTCTCAAGTTCTCCAATATGCTCTGCCCAGAGTGACATTCTGTATCCAAATATCTACACAACCAGAAAATAATCAAATGACATAATTGGGTGTGATTTGACCTTTTTAGGTCAAATTTACTTGTTTTAATGTTCAAAATTGACACGATATCCATAAAATTTATGCGAATAACTTAGCAACTTTATGAAAGGTTACTGTTAATGCTAAAACTAAGAGGATGTCAGTGTTGAAATTGTAACATGATTCATGCAAATAGTGCGTTTTAGAAATTATAAATTTGACTTTTTCTATAATCAAAGTTAAAATTGAAATTCATTAGCTTTATTGGGAAAGTCCTGACTTTATCAAAAATTATTTTGAATGCTACAAAAAGGATGTTTGTTTGAATTTGTAACAAGATTCATGAAGATGGTACATTTGAGAAATATGCTTTATTTTCGTATGAGAATTAGCATGAAAATTATCAACTTTACGTGGAAAAATATCAAAATCTTCACGAATTCTACATATAAATTCAATCTTTATGTGTTGAAGGAAAAGTTTTACCTGTCCAGTTGGACTAGTACCTTCGTGGGCCCACGTATGATGAGGCTGATATGCAGCCATCGCAATTTCAGTGTCTCGGGTGCCTTCCAACGAACGTTGGTTGATGTTTGCAGAACCCAACAACACAAACTCATCATCAACTATCATTCCTTTTGAGTTTACATGGATCATAAATCGCCGGTTTTTAATGGTTAGTGCCTAGAAAAATAAGTCAAAAAGGATATTTCACATATAGGAACATCAAGAAAATAGCAATGAAGGAAAGAGGAGGCTTTAAATTCTGGTTTTCAGTAGAGGTAGCAATTTTGACATAGGTTGTGAATAATCCCGAACATGTCAAATCAAAGGATTTAGCTAAAATGGGAAAGGGTCAACTGGGCTGAACAGACCACACAGGTTTGAAGTCTCCTATATCCTTTTTTTTAACAATGCTTACGATCTCCTAAATGGTTTTCATTTAAACACTGAAATTACTATTATAAAAATAATATTTTTGCAATCATAATTAACACATCAAATAATTTATACAAAAAATTTGTCAACACAACACGATTTGGCCCGTGTTGACTTGAACTTAAAAGTGACATGTTTGAACCTAAACGTGGTTTAACATGTTACCCGACCTGGATGACCCTACCATTTTACAACCTTTTCTATTAAAAGTTAAAGGAAGTACTTGAGGTGTATTAGGGGCGAACGAGATTTTCCCATTTGAATCTTGTGGTACGCCTTGATACGACTCTCGAGCGCCAAGACAGAAAAAGTTCAAGTAATCTTGTGGCTCATATTGTTTCTCAAGCCCTGTTTCTTCTAAAGCCTTGTAAATAACCTCATACATCATTTGCATTGTGTGATGCTGCAAAAAGATTCTGATTTAGAAGCAAATGATTTGTAACTATAAATTACTAGATAGCATCTCAAGATACATCATAATATGAATCAACCTGCCATAAGAGAATCCGCTGTGTAGCAGAATTCGTGGGAATGCCCTCCGGCCACATTGGAATCACAATATATACAGAAAACCTCTCATTTGCTCGGATTTTACTTGCAATTTTAAGAGCAATTTCCATTGGTATTAAATTGTTTGCACCTGCAAAACACAGAAATGTTCATATGAATCTGTATTGGATTTAGAATGCAGTAATCAATTCATGTCAACTTGATCTACTATAAAAGAGTTAAATTTCATTACCTAAGCTTTTGTGGGTAGCCCAGTTATATGAAGAACCAAGAAAGTACTGATTTTCAATATATATGAAATGTTGAGCCGTACGAATAGCCTTCACATATGCAGTATGTATGCTCATGTCTATCAGCACATTTTTTCCACATACCAGGTTCTGTTACAATGTAATGATAAATGCCTTTAAGTTATAACCTCTTGAAAATTATTATTCATAACAGTAAAGTATTATCGTAAACTATACTTTTTAAGTTTATTTTTTTAATTATATTCTATGCATAATTATTTATAAGTGGGAAGAGAATGTTGACGGTTCAACCCAACCCATAATAACATTTCTGTTTTGACTCGAGCTGATTTCTACCCGTTACCCGACCTGCCACGCCCATTTTCCACCTTTAAAGAAACCTAAAGTCAAAGTAACTTTACCTTGATTTCAGCATCTTTTGGATCTTTAGGGTAACCTAAACCTTTAACAGAGTTGGAATCGATTGAACGGAACACCTGGACATGCCAACCTTCCGGATCTTTTTCGCTTGTGTAACGAGCATCAGTGATGCCTAAAATTTCAGAAATTCTATCAATTTTAAGTAACACATCAGAAAATTTGGTTATTTTTGAAAGGCCACGTGGCTTTGAAGCCCTCGTCCACCGTTCCTCAAAGTTTTGGAGTACATCATATGCTGCAGGACCTTCAATTCGGCAATGCAAATCATGCCATGGTTCTCTTGGACAGCCAGCTGTAGACCCCTAATAAAAGAATTAAACAAAATGAAATGATAAGACATTGATCACATTTCAAGAAGATTAAAAGAAGTAGAATGCTTACTGTATAGTTAGGGTTGTGGTAATCATCTTTATGCAGTGTGTTTAATGTGCTAAAGAGAGAATGTTCTGGAGTATCATAACGCCCCTCACATAGATCTAGACCTCCAACAAATGCCATAATCCTTCGTTTAATACCAGCATCAGCGTCCACTATAACAGTTTTCTGATTATGGGAATAGATGGTTTCAGCATCCTGCAAACCATAAATAAACATAGTTGAATTAATACCTAAAAACTAGTAGCATCTAAAAAAATTAGTTTGAAGATCATCAAAGAAAGTAATTCAATTAAACCTTCTTGGTCCAGCTACTCTTTGGTATAGAACGAGGGCAAAGTAAAACTTGCACCGAAGAATTCTTGAAAAAAGCCCGAGTTTCTTCATCATGAGTTTGCATAACCCCTCCCTACATGTTACAAATTAAAAAAATCTGTTAGTTCCAGAATGCTATCATGGGAAAGGTGTTAGATGTTCGTTTACAAAGTAATTATGTGGTACTGAATAGCCATAATAACATAGCTGATTGTTATAATACATGTTATGGGATAGAGTGTTAATAATCAGATAAAGCAGTATGCAAAATTAAGAGAGAAAACAAAGATCTTTTTAATGTAACCCACCGTTTTATACCCCAAAATGCTCTTTGAAGTAGGATCATCCCATACAAGCAGAAGCACTCTGACACCTTCCTCTGACTTGCTTTTGAGAAGATCTCCCAAAATGCTATCTCTTGCTTTTGCACCATAACGAACAAGCTGAGTCTTGTGAAAGATAGACCACCCTGCAATATAAATCAATCGGCGTGCCTGCCTAATTGCATCACAGATATCCCTCCAACAATCTCCTTGAACATACTTTAACCCGCGATCAAGTTTCAAAGTTGGGAGGGTACAGTCAACATGAGCATCTTGATAAAGAGTAACCTTCCCACCTCTTCTTAGCGGAAAGTAGGTCCCAGGAACACCTTTAAATTCTGGGTCCGACCCCACTCCACCACGGTAAATTTCCATTTGATCCACTGGCGTATACTTGACCGACAAACTTAACACAGCACCAAGTTTACATGCTTGACCACTTGCATTCAGAACAGGGAAAGTACCCTTAATCACAGACTTTGCAACCAATTGTTCTGCTGGAATCCCAACTGCACCTATAAGTTGAGACCCCATGACATCACTGTCTTTAATAACAAATAACACCTCGGTCGTATAATGTGCTACTGGCACATAAAAGTTCTGCATCCAAACAGGGTTCTCGCTGTTATTCACAACAAATGTTCGACCGATTACAGCATTTGCAACAGATACTGTTACAAACGGATCACTGGTACCCGAAAGAGGGGTGAATTTCCTATTGAATGAATCCATATTTGGGAGTTTATTAGCCTCTTTGATGCATATATCTAAGTTCCCATGAAGTAACACAGCTTTCAAAGGGACCTCAGATGTATTGAATGGAACAACCTCTACACCCTGTGGATGTCTTGACCCTTCATCTGTTGAATCAGCCATCTTACAACCAATGTACACTCAACAAAACTCTTACTTTAATCTGAACACACAAGATTCTTGTAAGTACTCACTGAGGCAATTTATCAAACACTTGGTGGGTGTGTTAAAATCTACAAACTACCCAGGTGAAAAAAGTGATTTAAAGTGTGTTCCAATGGATTGAACACTAAAAAGATTTGAAATTGAGATGATGGGTGTTGATTTGTGGGTCTTTAAATAGAATAAACGGCTTAAGGAAAGAAAATTGACATTAGAAACAGTCAAAATACGTTGTTTGCAATGCATGCTGCCTATAAACAATTGAAATCCAAAGTAATTCGATAAATTGATTCTATCTGAAGTGCAGAGATAATGATTGACGTGAATGTGCCACGGATTGGAATATTTTGCTCGACAATTTTGGTTCTTATATTTATTTATTTGATTTGATTTTAAAGGTCCCACGTTGCAATCAAAGGTTATGAAGTCGAATCATACTAACATGAACTCAATTAAGAAGAACTCGAACCTTCTATACCCGATTAAGATCAAAACCCGAACCCAAGATGCATATTTTGTTCGATAATCGAGTTAATTATATTAGATTCAGATTAACCTGATTAACATACATACGTAAAAAAAATCCCTATTATTTTTAGATATCTTTTTAATTCTAGAAAGACACTTATTTCAAATTTTATTATCTTAATAGTGTGACTAAGAAGAATCATAACATGAAGAATCATAACATCTTTTTAATTGAACAAGTTCGTCTAACAAGATTCGTTTTTGTTCCATGATCATTCTCTAACAAGTTTATTGTTGTAACTTTAGAACAAATGAATTATTTTTAATGTTCGAAGCTATATATCACAGTGATACTATGATAAAAAATTGTTATATACTAGCTGAGTAGGGTGCAACCGGTTAAGTTTTTAGTAGTAGAAATGTGTTCTTAATATTAAATTAAACAAGTGAAAAATATCTCCATTTACAAACTGAAACCCGGTTATCAATAATCCTAACCCTAATGTATTTGAAACCCGAATACCGATCATATATATTTATATGGTTACAAATGATACCCCTGTTGTGATGGACTCCCCAACTAACGGTTGCATGTTTAATTCCTATAAAGTGTGTGTAGCGATTTTACAAGTAAAGTAAGTGTAAAATAGATAATGTATGT
The DNA here is from genome assembly GCA_018326445.1 of Flaveria brownii. NCBI lineage: Eukaryota > Viridiplantae > Streptophyta > Magnoliopsida > Asterales > Asteraceae > Flaveria > Flaveria brownii. Next base: position 22,660 of record BJCN01344378.1, read on the forward strand.
TTGTTTTAGATTTTTAGAGATATATGCATGAATATAAAATAGGAAGAATTACATATATCATCATTTTCACCAAATAAAATTTATTTCGTCAAGTTATGTTGGTGAGTTCGAGATCCCCTCACTGGAAAAACGAAAGAATAGGTTCCAAATTTTTCCCAAACCACAAATTTCAATACATAAAATATGTAATTTTAT
>BJCN01344383.1:0-10282 GCA_018326445.1 Flaveria brownii
GATGTGCATCGAGTTGTCGAGGGTATAGGGCAACGTGGTGAGGAAGGTAGGCAATAGCTCTTAAATCTGTTGCATGTATATTTTAATTTAAAGGGCGTACCTGGTGCTGCAAAGAGCTCCCGCGTTTTCGCAGGGTCCAGGGAGGGTCCGTCCCATTTAAGGGAAGATGTACGCGGTCTTTCCCCCACATTTTTGTGGGGAGACCGTTTCCACGGATCGAACCTGAGACCTTCGGTCCCTTAGGAACAGCTTTTACCACTGCGCCAAGGCCCGCCCTCCATGTATATTTTAATTTATTGCATATAAACTCGTAGAGAACAATTAAATAATGTGATTCTTTTCGTTTCGGATAAAATTATATATTTTTGTTTATATTATTTATTAACTTAGTTTTGAAGAGCGTCTGATCATGAAGAAATCCACAAATCAAATTGATAGATATGCAAATATCGAAACATGAATACATAATGACACCAGTAAAAAGATTCACTCTACGTGACAATGAAGCTTCTAACTTTAGCTAAACACAAAATAGTCAATATACTGAAATGCAACGTGTACTGAAATTGTAACACTTTACTCAAACATCGTAACATTTAATCAAACCGAACCTAAATGCTAGTGTTTGCTCATCCACATGCCAACTTTATTACATGTAAGTGGTATAAAAAGTTCATTTTGTAAAAAAGAGAACGTAAAATAAATTATATGGTTGTAAACGTATCTAAATCTTTGATGTATGCACTATCTAAATCTTTATGTGATATATACCTATGTGTTGTATGTTATATAATATGCTTGCTTGCTATTGCTACTGCTTTTGTTATCGAGTCGGATGTCTCTTTGAAATCGGTCTCTCTATCTCCCAAGATAGAGGAAATACTCGCCATCACCTACCCCTCCCAGACCCTGCTATTGAGTGGGATATACTGGGTTTGTTTGTTTGGTTGGTTGGTTGTAAACGTAAACGTGGTTGAATATATATTGAGTCGACCAAGTTGTAGTATTTCATGAAATGATATGGTGGTGGAAGCACTGTATCTCTACAAGAAATGGGTCCTGCATCGGTCCTACTACCTTTTGAAAAATCAAGAATCTTGTGCTCTAGACAATTTTCATTGTTTACTCGTGAAAAATAATTCATATGTTTAAGACATGGCTAAAGCACATTTAAAATGGAAGTGGTGCGAAAGTCGTTAATTACACAGTGACATTGATGTGGTAAAACATGTAAATAGAAATAGTAGATTAGACTTACACTTCACCGCGGTATGGTTTTAATGTATACGAGAATGTTGCAATGATAGTTTTTGAGATTATAAAAGTTAAAATATTTAATTCTGATGATTTATACGTTAGTATTAATTACTCGAAAAGTATTACATGCGAAACGCTGATGAAGAGTGTAATAGAAAAAAATAAAAAATAAATAAATATCACAAAACAGAGAAGAAAAACAGCGAAGGCTTAACTCGAAAGCTAAAAGAAATTTTGTCACAACTCGAAGTCTTATACATAAAACTTAAAAAAAGATTAAGTGATTAAATATAAATTTAACATAACTCGAATAAATGAGTATAAAATTAAATATAAAACAAATGATTAAATGTAAATTTGACATAACTTGAAGAATAGCTATTAATTTGAAGAAAAGAAAAGATAGAAAAGTGTTGTAGTTAGTTTCAGAGAATCCTTAAAGCTTTAAATGTAAAATTCTAAAATAACAAAATAGATTATTTATTAGTGTGAAGAAAAAAAAATATTTGATAACATTGAAAAAACTTTCACTACTCATAATCTTTTCTATTTGTTATATATAGTGTTATGACGGGTGTTATTAAGTCTATTTTCCAACCCGTCTTTAACACTGATATATTTGGGTCGTTATTATTATTGTTATTATTATTATTATTATTATTATTATAAAATAAATAAAAGTATTAATATTATATAATTAAGTATTTAAATAAGATAATATTTAATAATAAATTTAAATGTTCACTTAAAGTATTATAAATAATAAAATATATAATGTAGTGAATTAAATAATCTCGTATTATTCAATAATGTATAAATAATATGAATTAATTCATGTATTAATCAGAAGAACTTTATTAAATGAGTGACAAAATAGAAATGACTACATAAAATACTTATATCTAATGCTTAATAAGTTGTATTAAATGTCTTAATTTTTTTATGAAATTACATTTGTGTCATAAGGTTATGTTTTACAAAATAGTATAGATTGTAACATAACATTAGGACACAAATATGTTGTGACAATAGTTAAAAAAGAAGCATGTCAAAATGCTAATAAAAACAAGGACGTCGCAATGGCCAATCCGGTATACAAGACGAGATGTTGTGGGGTCGGCATGAATGGTGGGGCGTGACCCACGTGGCTGCTCACCCCGGTTGCGGACACCACAACTGGGGTGGTGTGAGTCGGGGCGCTATTGGGGGCTGTGAGGTGCTGTTAGGGGCATCACGGCTGGATCATGGGATTTATCCACAACAGGATCAGATTACTTAATTAGGGGCTCTATCCAATGCCCAGTCAAAATCACATATCACAATATTACATGATAAACTCACAACACACGTGGATATAACCCCTGATAGAGTCACCCCACAACACACAGCCTAAGACATCATGCTTTATAACAAATAAAATATAAAAAGACAAAATCTTAAAACGGTTTTTATGAATTGTAGGTTTGTGTTTCGCTATCTTATACAATATTACGCAAAACTACATTTTGCATGTAATTTACACCGAAACATAGAATAAGTACATCGCACAAGTATATTTGAAATTTTATAAAAGTTTATTTTTAAAAATTATAAGAAGAAAAAAGTTTAAAAAAATTATGAATGTGAAGTGACGTATTCTTGTTAGACAATAGCACTTAAAAATCAATTGAAAAAATATAAATTTAAATGGTAAGCCTATTTAAATTTGAGAGGGTTAAAAAAAAGAGAGTACTTTCATCGAAACTTTTCCGTAATCACATCTTTCTAATAACTCTTAAATTGCCATCGCACATTAATAATTACGAAAGAAGTTACAAGCTTTTATAGTATTTAGAAAACAATTATTAATAGAGAAGGAAGTTACACCAAACAAAAATATCTTTAAAAAATTACTCACCCAAATTACATTGAAAACTTGAAATCAAATTTGAATAATCTGAGAGTCGTGAATATCATTTTTAGATTGAAATTATTCGGTGGTTCATCCGAATAAATCAATAAGATATAACTCAGACGAGATCAAGAACCAGTATGTATTATTGTATGATTTTCGTAAACCAGAAGAAGAAGAATTCAAGAGAGTGACCAAAAATGATGATGGAATTCGATTTCACGGGGAATCCAAGAAACTGTTGTTTTGCAGTTTTTATTTTCAATTCAAATGACGATGTAGCTCGAGCCTTCAACCTCGCTAGGGGTTGCTACCCCTTGGACCCCGCTACCAGGGGCGCTACCCCCGGACTCTCGCTAAGAGGGCGTTGCCCCTGAAATGTTATCGATATCAAAGATCATAATAAATTCAAACAAGTGTGCACACAATCTGACTTGTTTAATAGATATTATGATAATATTGATCATTAGTCAATGCAATACATTAAAATATCTAACAAATTATTCATATAACAATGTACAAAAAATGTTTTTAAAAGACGCTATCCCCACTTGAGTTTTACATCTGATTCATCAATACATCTTCTAAATGAGGGTTTTTAAAAATTTAATGTACGTAAAAGCTTTATCTTTTTTCAATAAACTATAGAGTCGCGCATGGCTTTAGCATTCTATCATGCTGTTAAATTTAATAGCAGACCCGTGCTATGCATGGGATGGTATATTTTAAAAATGCTAATTCTAATGATTTATACGTTAGATTAACAAACTCTAGATTAACAAACTCTAGATTAACAAACTCTAACAAACTTGAAATATAAGAAAAGAATAGCAATATGTAAGCGGTAATTTTATTAAAGTTAATGTACTATATTGTAAATTGGTTAAAAGAAAATAAAAGAAATTTCTTTAAGTTTAAGAGATTAAGTATAAATTTGACTTAACCTGAGAGTATAAGTTACATAGTATAATGGTCATAAATTAAACTATTTAAATAAAATGATATTTGATTAAAATTATATTTAGTTATAAAGGATATAAAAACTAAATGTATATTTAAATATTAATTTAAAATTAAATAAATAAAATAATACTTAATGAATTAAATTAAATAATCTAACGTGTATTAAATAATGTATTAATAAAGAGAGGTATATTAAATGGGGGTAAATTATGAATTATTGCATTAAACATTTCTACTCTATGCTTAAAAAATATTTTAGGTGTCTTACACTTTATGCAAAATTAAAAATATATTCATCTAAAATGCTTTATATGTAGTACTAGCTTTAGTTTCCCGTGTATTACACGGGGGTAGAGAGTTAATTATTAAAATAACATAAAAACATAAATAAAACTAAATGTATTACACGGGTTGAAAAAATAAAATTGATTAGTTATTGATTGTTATTTATATAATACTAATTTTAGTAAACCCGTATATTACACGAGTTAAAAAAATAAAATATTAATTATGATGAAAGTTTATGAAGTATAAAATGGTATTTTACAATAAGATATAATTAAAATTACATATGGAAAATAATTATAAGTAATAATTTTAATTTTTATTTCCATAAAAATTTAACCATTTTTTTCCAAACAAATCATATTAAAAATATCATTTCTAAAAGTTTGTTATTATAACTCCTAATTTTATTTATTTTAGTTTATAAAGAAGATTACTTTTTAAAAACATAAATTTTAAGATGTTTCATATTAATAAAAATGTTTGATGTTTTAGAAAAACTCTTATTTTATAAAAAAATGTTTTCTAGAAATAAATTAATAAAAAGAAATCTTTTCTTAATTTATTAAAAAATATTTCTAATCTTAAAAATAATTAAATTTATTTAATATTTTAATTTAGGTAACTATTTAGGAGGAGAGAGAGGCGGGAAAAACAAACTTAGGGGGCATAAGAATATGACAAGTGTCCCCCCAAGTTACTCTTTTAGTATTATATATAGATAGATATAAATATAGATAAACCAATAAAAAATAAATTCACTTTATATAATTTGTAATTTGGATTCCAATTAGCCCAAATGAAAAAACTCAAACAATATACCCTGCATATTATAATTGAATTAAACAAGGCAAATTGGATTAATAATCCAAAATATTACCTATTGAACGATAATAATCCATACTATTAATTCGACCGCTAACACTTTCAACTTTCACTTTTATTATCAACAATAATCTCATTTTCAAATTTTTAGCTCAATATGTATTTATTTTAGTTTCAAATTAGCTTGTATTCTTCTTCATTTCATTCATAATTATTGTTGCGAACAGAATCAAGTCCAAATCGAGCGTAAAAATTTGAAAATTATATCACTAGAATTGTTGTTGGTACTAAAAATGAAAGCTGGGAATGTTACCGGCCAGATTGATAATATGGATTATAATCAGTCGATAGGTAATAGTTTGGATTATTAAAATCCAATTTGTCATTAAACAACTTCCTCATATGAGGGAAGTTATTGTAGCTAAGAATGTTGCTTATGAACCATATTGTACAACCCCTCACTGCACGTGTCACCTGTTTAGAGAGATTAATGTGGTGTTCTCTGCCTTAACTCCGCCCTCTTTCTGCCTGGTCATTTCGGCCGGCATAGTGGATGGTCGTTTGCTTTCATCTTCTTCCATGTGGCCAACGGCTAGCAACCTTCGTGGCTCCCTTGCTTCCATTCTTTATGAGGAATTGCAGTGTAGCTAGGGTTTTAACAATTGTTGCATGTGGTGATGTGACGATTGCTATAAGAAGAGAGAGCAATAGTTTGTGACCTTGTGCGGAGGTGATGGCGTTCACCGGTGTAACCATTGAGGTTTTGCCTCTCTTTTGGCTATGGATGTATCCGGTAAATGAATGTTATCGCTTTGGGTACCCTAGGCATAGATCTAATGTGGTTACAAAGGGGACACCAACTTTAGTGGTCGCAAGTTGTCGTTGTAACCTTTCGTGTTTTTTTGTTAAATAAAATTTAACGTCGTTATATTCTTGGAAGGACTATTTTTGTAATTAATGAAACAATGTGGGTTACTTATGCTTGTTTCTTTGATTTATATTAATTCTTTAATTTAAAAGTTAATAATTTAACTATTGCATTAAACATAATAATAATAATAATAATTGTAATCATAATGATAATAATAATAATAATAATAATAAAGGTAATATTAGTAAATAAAATAAGTTAATAATAATAATAATAATAATAATAACAACTAAAATAATAATAAAAGTAATAATAATAATGATAATTTATAAAAGTTAAATAATTAATAAATTAAAAATGTAAAGCTTAATTAAGTTTAGGGGGCCTTTATGCCAATTTAGAAACTTGGAATAGAAAAGTTTAAGCATAAAATAATAAAAAGTAAAACTACAGGGGCATATGTGTAACATTTCAAAATCCCAAACCAAAACCCCCCCGTCGCCCGTTTTCCCGGCCAAGGTTCCGGCCACCTCCGGCCGAACTCCGGCGAGGTCCAAAACACTTATAAATCGCATAAAATCGAACTCCAACCATTCCTAACTCGTTCGTGGAAACGTTTCGAACACGATTATGAACTTTAATTGAGTTAAGCAATGGTTGTGAACCCCAAACAATCCGAGTAACCAAAGCTTTAATCATAGAACCGTTCGAACATTAAAGCTCACTAATAATCGAATTAACTGGAACCTAATCGATGGTTTAATCATTACTAAACTACTATCCAACACAATTCCATCAGAAACACTTCAAACATCCCAAATGATTCCCTCATTCATCACGATCTGCTACTAGTGTGTTCATCATCATTCGACCGATATAAACTGAAATTGACAGAGGGCTTTCTTTCATCAAGGTCATTGGAAGCTTCCTGTACAACCAATTTGAGAATTATCAACGTTTGCAACTCAAACCGATTTCTCCTCTGCCGTGACTTGTTCTTCGTGATCTTAATATCAATTCAAAACAAACCCAGGTAATTAAACTCTCATACACACTCGGTTTTACATAAGGAATCAAAGCCCTAAGCTTGATTTCTATCACACCCCAACCGACGGCGGAATCATCGGGGCAGATCAATGGGAATCGATTGTTCACAGCACATGGGACTAAATAAACTGAAGTAGTATTAAATATCACTTGCATTAAAGAATTCTAATACATTTAAACAATAATCCAAATAACATAATAGTAATTGTCTTTTATTTTGACTAAGTCCGGGTCCTAGATGAGCATGTAGAAGTCCACTAACTTGCTTAACAAGAAATCATATGAAAAGTAACGAGTCAACTATAAATTAGCCGGTGAGTAAACACAGTTTTGATGTACATATATATAAGTTGGTCAAATGATTGAATAATTCAATTCACATGGCAATGTCGAGACTTATAGTATAATAATGTAACATAAAATACAAATCAACATAATCAATTCAAATGACTAAACTGACTTGATCCGTAGACGAAGTCGTGATAGAATATGTGAATCCGCTTTCAATCACCACTAGAATATTCATATGGGGTGGGTTGTCAAACCAATAGATCTATCATTGTTACCGTGGTTGTATGAATTAATGATTGTGTTATCACCCAATTTATCTAACTATGAATACATTATTACAAGAAAAGACATAACATGTAAAGAATTGAATTTATAAGTGAAATAAAATGAAATAACAATGTTTGATTATAGCGTCACATGATTTCCCCAAAATATAAATACATAAAATGGGCAATGAATACTCACTTGATTGATGAGATTAGAATTTGAACGTGATAGATTAGGCACCAATGATTTTCTTACGAGTAACCTACGGATCGGTGTCTCGAGTTAGAATAACAATGATATGAGAATTGGAAATGGATTAGGGTTTCCATTGGGATTGGGTATTGAATGAAATAACTTATTTAGTTTGAATGTCTCGAGCTAAGATTTTATTGCAAGTAATTATGTTTGAAAATTAATAGAAATAAATCTATCAATACATGTGACCATTTGATTTATTATTAAAGTGTCGAAAGGCAAGTAACTAAATTTATTAATTAATTATATGATAATTAATTAAAATCTTTAATTATTTTAAGTGACTAAAAGAAATGAAAATAATTTGGAAAGATTTAGGTCGACGTTTAGTGATTTTATAAAATATCAACTTATAATATTAAAGTTCGAAATATTAAAGAATGGGGATAATAATTAATAAATAATTATTGGTCAAAGGAATAACAAATTTAAAAAAAATTAATTGTTAGTTTTTTTTTGACAATTTAAAACACTTTATGTTTGATAAAGAAACAATAGTTTATAAAATTTAAAATTTACCAACAAGTTTAGGATTTTTTTTATAAAATAGTGTAGCCTTTTTTTTAAAAATATTTTCAGAAATAGTTTGCAAATAATTTCAGAAAATTTACACTTTCTGAATTTTAAAATAAATAAAACAAATAAAATGAGACAAAAGGGGGAGGCCCGGTTCGAACCCGGGACCTCCCGGTTGGGAAGGGGATGTGTTACCGGTTGGGCTAGAGCCCAGTTCATGTCAAAGAACCCATTTTAATTATTAAAAACATTCATTCCTTTTTCCCCAAAAATCCAATATGAACCCTAGTACGAAATCGATTCAATTGAAGCTTGATTCGATATTGTCGATCGAATTAACCATGGGACTTTTATTCTCCATGTAGAACCGAGTGTGTGTGTGTGTGTCGAATTACCCGTAATGATGTAGAGATCGATGGAGTCGAGTTCGAGTAGTTCACGGCTTGAATCCGATCTTGAATCGACGTGTGCGTGTGTGTTTGATCGAATTGGAGTTGCAGAGAGTTTGTGGGTGTGATTTCGGAGGTTTTCCCTCTATTATATGGGGGTAGTTTGATGTTAAACTATTCGAACGATTTCAATTTGATTGCCGAAGGTTCGTGTCGATTTTTGTATGTGATTGGACTGATTTTATGTTAAATTGATGTTTTGAGTATGGTTAGAATTGTGATTAACGTGTTCAAGGTTAGTTGATTGAGCCAATTACTCGTGTTTCCAAATGAATACGATTTGATTTTAATGGGGTAACCGGGCTCGAGTCTAAAACGCGTAAATCAACAAAGATTTTGAATTGCCCTTGGTCATGGGTTCGAATCATCATGCGTGATTAGCGGGGGTGATTGATTTGGTTGAAACCGCATGTTTTGGGGTGTTGAGGGCTCGCCGGAGAGTGGCCGGAAAGGTGGCCGGAGGTGGGGGTGGGGGTCGACGGGTTGGGTTTGTTTTTTTTAAAAGAACATTAGACTTTGGCCCCCTGAGGTTTATCTTGTTTGTTATTTTATGTTAAAGTTTCATAAAACAAGTTTAATTGTTTACACTTTCAACCCAAAACTTTTTAGGGTTAAGTTTTGAATAATGAATTTATTGTTATTATTATTATTATTATTATTATTATTATTATTATTATTATTATTATTATTATTGTTATTTTTATATAAATGTCCTTGAAAACCTTTCATATTTTATATAAAACTTATTTTATTTAATTTCAAATTTGATACTTAAGCTTCATAAATATCATTATTATTTTATAATAATAAAATTATATTTATAAAGCGTATGATTTTAATTCGGATTAAATGTCAATATTAATGTGCTCACATCGAAATAAAATAGATTCCATTAACTAACATAAACGGTTTCGGGTTACAAGTTGGAATGGGTCGAATGTTACAGTCCCCTCTACTTTAGGAAATTTCGTCCCGAAATTTGTTCACGAGGAGGCTGAAACGAAAAGATGAGGATACTTGGATTTCATTTGGTCCTCACGTTCCCAGGTGTACTCTGGCCCACGCTTAGACTCCCAACGAACCTTGACAATCGGTATTCGGCTGTGCTTGAGTTGCTTGACTTCCCGATCCATAATCTCCACAGGTTTCTCAATAAAGTGCATGGATTCATCAATCTGGACTTCGTCGAGTGGAATGTGGAGATTTTCATTGGCGATGCATCTCTTGAGGCTTGAAACATGAAATGTTGGACGCACGTTACTGAGTTCTTGGGGTAGTTCAAGCTTGTAGGCCACTTTCCCAATTCGCTCGAGCACTTTGAATGGACCCACGTAACGAGGTGCTAGCTTCCCTTTCTTTCCAAAG
>BJCN01344394.1:1146-11729 GCA_018326445.1 Flaveria brownii
CTTGATGACAAGATTCAAGATTATGGTGTCGCAAAGAGGTTTATACGAATGGATAGACTGATGAACCCCAGTCGTACGATTGAGCCAGTCACATGCTTCAATCGCACGATTGAGCCAGTCACATGCTTCAATCGCACGATTGAGCCAATCACATGCTTCAATCGCACGATTGAACCAATCGGTGATTCAGTCGCACGACTGACTCAACCGTATGTCCTTGCACACGACTGAACTCAGTCGCAGGCTCAATCGTATGACTGAACCCAGTCGTATGGTTCAATCGCACGATTGAGCCAGATTGGTCAAAATCTGTTCTAAGTCAAATTTTTTATCTATTATGAATGGAACTAATGTGTTTGTCTCTTTTATTGCAGCAATATGGCAGATTGATGGACGATGAGCACGAAGCACAATATATGTGCTCATCTGGACCCCACATCCTGGAACGCCGCTGAGTTCACCGGGATCATAGCCTTTCTACGACGTTCGAGGATCTTCAAGGCCATATCAACTCCATGTATACCACACAGGTCGATCCAGCAGGCGTTCTGGGAGAACGCCATTGTTGACAGATCTACAGAGCCCTACTGCATTAGAAGTTCTATCTTTGGGGAAGATATCCAGATCAGTGAAGAGGATATGAGGTGAGTCTTGGTCTTGGGTGACGATGGTGCTGACCCAACCAAGCTGCATCCTCTAACGGTACGGGGATGCTTCCTCAGGATCAAGTACGCCGGTGATATCAACGCCGGTGTGCTGAACAAGAGTAACATGTGCCCACAATTCAAATATTTGGCACATGTGATCCTGAAGTGCATAGCCTCCAGGAGAGGAGGATTCGATGAGCTGTCGGATCAGATCCAGAACGCGTATGTGGCTTTGGTGCTGAACCATCCGTTTAGCTTCTCACGGATGTTCTTTACTTATCTGATCGAGAACATAGAAGCCAAAGGGAAAGAGGGCTTTTGTATGTACCCAAGGTTTATTTAGATGATGATCAACGAGAAGCTTCCTCACCTTCCTAAGGAAAAGGACGATGCAGTTTCGTTGTAAGTTATGGACGACACCACATTGGGAAGGATGAAGGTCTACCGGGGAAAGCAGGTGAAGCCCCCGGTTAGGAGGTTGTTCAGCCACCTTGCCAGGGAGGATTACGTGGCGCCAACGCGTAAAAAATGGCGTCATGACGACAGCGACTCAGATGTTGAGCCAATCATGGCTCCTATTGATGAGGAGGATGATGATGATGACCAGGATGATGGTCAGGGTGGTGGAGACACAGGTCCAAGTCAGCCAAGGGCCACTGAGAGTTCCACTATGTCTTCACCACCCCTACACGATAGTTCCTCTGCTCCCGATGGATTGGAGCAGGCAGCCATCCATCGGGACTTCCTACTAGACGGTGAGGACGATGAGTCCGACGAAGAGCCTCTCACGAGGACAGTCGGTAGTCTTGTAGTGGCAACCGAACGGGGTATGGAGGCAGCTGGAGGACGTCGGGCTGGGGTTGAGGGTACTGACACCGCTGATCTTACCTACATACCTCCCAGCCAAGCCAAGGGGGAGCCCAGACAAGGGCTCATGATTGAAGATGATGACACAGCCACATGGCAAGAAGGCCAAAAGAAGACGTATAGTGCTGATGACCTCTCCTACCACCACAACCACTACCTCCACCATCCCTACCACACCTACCACCACCACAGCCACTGCACCCACCACTCCCATCATAACTACCACCACCACTACAGCTACCACCATTCCACTCACCTCATCCATTCCACCATCAACCACAACCACCACCACACCCACATATACTATATCCACCACACCACCCACCACATCACATGCCGGACCTTCCACCTCATTAGTACCACCACTGGGATCTTCTCTGCCCAATGTTGGGTTAGAGGAACAGCTTGCCAGCCTCAACCGCTTGGTTCTCAAACTGCTCATAACTGACGATATTCGAGCTAACCAGATGAATCAGTTTATGGCTGTCAACGCTGCACAGGGCAAGCAGATCGCCCTGCTTACCGAGAAGATAGCAGCACAGAGTCAACAAACACACATCTAACTGAGAAGGAAGCTTCTATTGAGAGAGATTTGTCAATGAGCTCACCATGCCTTAACCACACAGAATGATCTTCTGATGGCATCAGTGAAGCGAATTAAGGATGTTGAGAAGAAAAACAAGAAGCTAAACCTAAGGCTAAAGGGAACAAAGGGCGAGCCTCTTAAGATCAAAGGTGATGGTGATGATGTTGATGATGACGAGTCATCTGATGATGATGAGTCTGATGATGATGATGATATTGAATGAGAGAGCAGTGGTAAGGACAAAGAGGTAGGAGATGAGGATGAGCCTGAAGGTGATGCATCCGCATCAGCCTCAGATCCATCAGATTAGGAACGGAGGTCAAAACGAAGGCAAGAATCAAGACCGTCCACCTCAGCTCCTCAAGCTGAAGAGCCAAGTGACAAAGACAAGAGTAATGATTAGTTGTCTTAGCTTTTGATTATCTTTTGTACTGGAATTATGTATTACACTTATGTAATTAATGTTTATTAATGTTTATCAATGTTTATTAATGTAAATGAATTGATTACTGATGTGTTTGTGTGGTTTTGAATGTTTAAACAAACAGATGAATCTCAACAGACTGATGAGCACGACATAGTACCCCTACAGCAAATCAAGACTCAGCTCACCATAATTTTTGATTTGCAAGGGATTGTTCGAAGGTTTGTGAGTTATACCCCCGAAGAGGGAGAGATCATTCTTGATCTGACTGACGAGCAGTTGGCCGACATGTTTAGACTCAACCCTGATGAGCTCATCAAAGATGCTCCAGAGGTTGATGTCATGAGTGATGAAGAGCTGCAAGATGTGGATGAGATTTAGATTGAAGACATTACTGCCGAAGAGTGTCCACAGTACACTGACAATCAGGGAAATGCTATCCCCGACTTGGGTGAAACATTTGGCAGTGCTACTTTTGAGACACTGGATGAGTCAGAGAAGGAGAAAGAGAAAGAGGAGGGAAAAGCCCAGGCTTCGGACGCTGATGTTGACATCAAGAAAGCTGAGTGGGCATTATGTTTAATAGAAATGAAAGTCCAGAGAGTGCCTGCAAAGTCGAATTCCTACACCAAACTTTATCATGTAAGGAAGCATCAGAAGGTGTCTGGCAAGATCATTAGTTAGGCTTATTTTAAAGACTTGGGTGTGTACGCGGTGAAAATAGAGAAGGGAATAGAGTACTTCAGATACCCGCATGATCTGAAGACTCTCTATGGTTTTGAGTTAAAGAGGCTTGCCTATTTAGACCTTTTGTACACCAACCCTAGAAGATGTCGGGGTGGTTTGAGATTGCGTTAAAGAGAGAATACCACACAAGGTGGGTCAACTTCAGGTCTCAACAGCCTAAACGGTTCATAAATAAGACTGAAGTTGACCCACATACCATAAAACCTAAGGTAGTACTAAAATGGAGTCCTCCACGCACAATGTTAAAGATCCCATTAAGGGAGATGCCTCAGGACTTCACTCCACACTTCAAATGGTGGTATTACGACTAGCGAACGGGTGAAGCGGTCATAGTTTTGCACAAAGATGCTCAGATTGAGAGTATCCGGGTGTTTGACCCTATGTGACTGACCAACTTATCCAAAGATGATGTCTACACTCTATACAAGTGGCCACTATTCTATGACACGCAAGACATTATACAAGCTCTCTAATTCCAACATGTTATACGACTCTGGTTTGCGTTTAAGATACACGCGGGAGTCACTAGAGAAGAGAAGTATTAAGAAGTTTCAAGAACATGTGCAGAATGTTAGACAATAGAGTAAACTAGGTCCAAGCGGGAGTTTGTTGATACATATTGATGTACCTAGTTCATGTTTGGAAATGTAAATTTCTTTCATGTCTTACATATATGTAATCGATGTAATGAATTGAATGAATGATATATTAAGTGCATTGTGATGTTAATTTATGTTTGATTATGTCGTGATATCATTATATTGAATGTATTGCACGTGTACGAACTAATTATATAGGTTTGATGTTGTTCTACATGGTTCTAAGTCAATAAAAACTTAGAAGTATGTTTAACTTATCCATGTGATAGTTCATGCTAATGGACCATGCTAATAGACCATACACATGGATATATCATGCTTATGGACCAGTCCCACGACTGAACCAGAAGACTGGATCAATCGCATGACTGAGACATAAGATTGAGTCAGTCGCATGACTGAACCTTCAGTCGCATGACTGAACCTTCAGTCGTGTGTATGAGTCAATCGCATAATTCAGTGGCACAACTGAACCATGCTAATGTTTCAGTTGTACGAATGAAGACATAAAACCTATAAATACACGTAATTCGTGGAAAAATAAAACACTTCGCATACCTACGTACCCTAGCCGTTCAGAACGTACCAAGTCATCAATCCAAGTTCATAGTTCATTTATGATCAATTCTCATTCGTTCTTAACGTTTGTTTCATCATTGGATTGACCAAGATATTCGTTCTCACTGAGTGGATCACCAATCAAATAGGATTCCGCACTATTTGGTTCGGTATCACGCAGAATCTGTTAGTACTCCGTACGAAATCGATCCTAACAGATGAAGTCATCCGAAGCTTTAAAGACAAAGTCATCCAAAGCTAAAAGACTGATTTCTTCCAAAGATAGAGAAGGCATGTCTTTTCTAACATACTTTTGACACAAGCTGAATCACCTTTCCTCTACAATCTCTAAAGACTCGCCAACTTATACAAGTTGATGATATCTCCATACTTTTGTCAACTATAGATTAAGGTCTTACCATCTGTAAGTTTCTATTTTTATATTTTTATCCTTTTTGTAATATATCATGATGTGAGCTATGGCATGTCATAGTTACTAGTCAAAAGGCAATCTATCTTTTTGACTTTACGTTGATCTTATTGTCTAGATTAGTGTTCTAGCTAGCCTTCAATGTATGGCCTGCTGTAGGATGTAGTAAAAAGTATCTCATGTTCCAGTCTTTAGGAATAAGCCTTGTAACATTGGTAAAACACTTGAGAGCAGTATACATCATACTTGAAAACCATATACTTGTGTTCTACTTGGTTCTTTGTCTTTGTTCATTGATTTATTTAGCTAGTTCCCTATTTGATCTGTTAAGTGTTCAAGTCCCAACTACCTTGTGAAACTGTTTCATTGATCCCCTGTATCAGTCCTGCAATTCGTATCAGAGCATTTTAGGCTCTTGATTGTAAGATCTCACCATCTTAAATGATTTCAATTTTACAAAACACTTACTAGCTCAAATGGCAGTTCTCACTAAGGTTGACATGCAAACCGGTACCCTGACCAAATCTTCACTGATCACTCCTGATGACTTTGATACTTGGTGCCAAAGAATGGAAGGGTTCGTCAACTCTCAAGACAATAAGATGTGGAGATCTATTGTTTCAGGACCTCATGTCCCAAGCACCATTTCAGGTACCAACAGTAGAGCCAAAACCACCAACTGTAACTTTTAACATACTGTTGAAATCAAATCTAAAATTAAAAGTTTCTAACAAACAGAGACCTACACATTTGCCCAACTGTGAGTGGTGTGATCAATACACTCCCACTGTAGAGAAGTGCGAATATAGAAAGTACTGTAAATACTGCCACATTCACAACTATTGTTCAATCTATGAAGGAAACAATCACAGTCCTGCTATCTGCTTTTCAACAAGAAAAATAAGAAGCAAATCAAACAAAATCTAGTTGAGAAATCAATTGAGAAACAAACAGTTGTTCCTAATAAGAACAAAGGAGGAGCACCAAGATAAACTCATCACACAAAAGTTGTTTTGAATAATGATAAAACATTTTACAATAACTTTAAAACAACAGGAGACATAAGTATCCACATCTGACATTACCTCTCAAAGGAGAAGAGCTCAAAGCACTTCTCTCGACAGAGCTAAACACACATAAAGGAGATCTACTGATCTAGAACTCCTAAACCATCAGACAATGCCACATTAGAAGAAATATGCATTATGTGATAAGACAAAAAACACAAGACCATCTTGGCTTGCGTTGCACCCTCTAATTGATTTCTTTATATGTGCAGGGACATGCTGAAATCAAGTAGACGCACCAATAACAAATAACAGGATGATACCGTTGTTATTGATGATTGATTTCCCCAAGTATCTTTTCAAATCTCTCAAATGATATAACAATAATTTGTTATATGAATGTTCAACAAACATTAATCATGGTACGGAAACCCATGATCAATGCTTATGATATCAGTGTCTGATTGTGTGTGTGATTGCTAGTGATTGAATGCTTGAACGATAATAACTGCTTATTTGTATTGATTGTTCAAAAAGCTTACAAAGGATTTGGGTATTGTGCTATTTATAGCCTATACGGATAGCTATATACAATTACAAAAATACCATTATGTAAACGAAAATCACATAAAAATCCTAAGTCTAAAAGCTTTCCACTGTGGATGATTAGTTGTCTGCTGTGGATGTTAAGATATCCACCGTGGAGTCAGATAACTTATCCGTTGTACCTTGGATGTTGTCCGCTGTGAACACTTGGTGCTTGGTATGTTGTCCACTGTGGAATGTTCATCCACTGTGGATGAACATCCGCTGTGGACAGTTCATCAGCTGTGGACTTGGCATCCGTTGTGTGTGTTGTTCATCCATCGTGGGATGTCTTCATCAGCTGTGGACACTTGGACTTGATCTTCATCTACTACATCATCTTGTTCATCCGCTGTGGGCAGTTCTTCATCCGCTGCAGGCACTTGTCAAAATTTCTTTTATCTACAGCCCTGAAAAAGAAATTTAAACAATAATTAGTCTATGTTATTAATATTAATGATGCTAATGTGTTAGTTAATGATTATTAGAATGTTAGAACGTATTATGTTTGTTTATAGCAAGCATTATCCTTTATATGCATTACTCCTTCAATGCACTTGTTGAGTCCAACAATACTCCCCCTAAAGATGATGCTTCCATTTCTTTAAGCTTGCTTGTTATTGTTTTGTTTATTAGTACTAATATGCGTGTGTTTGCGTTTGTTATTTATGGTTTGAAATGTTTGTGTGTTTGTCTTATGATGTTTGATTGCATGTTTGTATGTTATGCGTGATCGTCTGTTTGTTTGATTACATGATTAATTGTATGTTAGCATGTATGTTTGTATGATAATATGTATGTTTTGTGTTATAGCATGTATGTTTTGTGTGATAACATGTATGTTTTGCTCATTACATGTGTGTTTGTATGATTACATGTATGTTTTGTGTGATAGCATGTATGTTTTGTATGATAACATGTATGTTTTGCTCATTACATGTATGTTTGTATGATTACATGTATGATTGGCAAATTACATAGGTGTAATCAAATCTCTTGACTGTTTGCTATGTATGATTGCTTGACTGTATTTTCATGCTTGTTTGTCGTGTTAGACATTATTTGTTTGTTTATTTTGTCTATTTGTATGTTAGAAACCTCTTATGAATGAGAAGGTCCAGCTTCTTCTGCATTCTTCTGAATTTTTTCAGATGCTTTCAAGGACTCTTCAACTTCCTTTTCTGTTGCTTGATCTTGTTGAGCTTCTTTGACTTGCTCAAACAGTGGAGTGATCTTTAAAGCATTCCTGCAGTTGACTATATGTTCTATATAGTCAACAGCAGCCTACTGATCATCATACTTGCTCCCTATTGTCAAATGAACAAGCTTCTCCAAAGTAGATTTGTCTAGGATTTTCACATCAATGTTGCTAACTAGTGTGGTTGCAACATGATTGCCCTTCAAAATCTCAAGATTATTGTTCTCAGAGATTCTCATTCCTGTTATCCCTTCTATGTGTGTTAAGGTATGCTGATTTGTTTCCAATCTTTGTTTAAGAGAAGCATTTACATACACAGTGCCCAAAATTCTTAGCATGTGTGTCACACCCCGGGCCCAAGGAGGGTGGGACGTCGCAGACTAGCAAGAGATGTGGCAGCGGAAACAACCATCATAAGAGCACACAAATAGAGAAATCACATGGCATTGTAATAACATAAATGAAATCCGAGTCTAAACAGCTTAGCTCGGTTACATCAATTGTTTCACGTCAAAAGTACATAATTTTAAAGCATCATTCATTACAAATTGTTCAAAAGTTCAAAGTAGAGTCTATAATGCCATGAGGTCAGGGTGCTAAGTCATCCAAGCATCTTCCAAAACTAGCTAGACTTCCATCAAAGATTACCTCAAACATGCTCAAAAAGATTTGTGTCAACTAAAAAGTTGGTGAGTTCAAGCGGTTAAAGTTTCGTAAAAACAAAAGGGACTCTTAAGGTCCTCTTGTTAAAGTTTTAGTATCAATTATAACTGTTGTGGGGTCACAATCAACCCTGCACTCAATCCCGGCTAGCCTCTTCTAAGTTATGTTGTACCGGTCAAACCCCAAAGGGAGAACTGAGCCTCAAAACAGTGAAGCATACCTGCCAGGATGGTTCACCTTAGTATCTTATAAAAACCTGTCACATGCCACAAATGATCCCTCAGGATCTCAGTGGGGTACCTCCCTGTAGCGGGAGCCACTGTGTGTGGGGGATTCCCCAAATAGATCTATCCATATAAAACAAGCGGTTCATAAAATAACTAATGATTGTGATTCAAGTATCAGCAGGTATCAACAAAATCCACAACATAAGCATCACATAGTATCACAGATAAAAGTTCCAGTTTAAAAGAGCATGCTTCATCCCCAAAACCAAAGTAAAAAGGGGAACACGAGAACTCACCTTATAAACGGGAATATATCTTGTAAATGGAAAAGTGTGACGCGGTCCTAGCACCCTAATCAACAAGATTCAAGCAATAAGCTATATGTTCAAGGGTCATTATGGGTGTTCATGGTTGCTTAACACTTGTTAAATGTTTCCTAGGTCTTAAATTAGCACTCTTGAGTTAAAAAGTTCCCTTTTTAGGAAAGTTTGCGTTTCTTTATCGAAATATCAAGTTTTCATAATTATGAGTGGTTTATTAAGATGGGATTAAGTCTATCAAATAATTTCAGCCTTTTGGGGCATTTTCAGTAAGTTTTCAGAATTTACACTTTTAGTCCCTAAAGTTTCAAAATTTACGATTTTTACCCCAAAGTTTGCCTATTTCACATTTTCACCAAAATATCTTTTTCGGAGTTCTAACTTACTGAAATAGTTAAGTTTTTATAGTTTTTATGCCCTTTTTTCCCATTTTTAACATTTCCTCTAAAAATCATTCGGTTTAGGCTTACTTTCATTTAATAATTCTTTAAAATCCCTTTTTAATTTAATTAACCTCAAAAATCAGCTTCCCATCTTCAACATATTTAATTTGAGCCTGGAATTCTGTTTAAAAACGTTTTTAGGTCTCTAAGTTCTTATTTTTTTTATAGGTTTTTCCTTTCCATAGGGTCCTCGTATTAAGTTCGATATTGCCACTTTAGTTCCTCGAAATTTTCAGCCAACAACAACCCAGTCATTCTGCCTAAAACCTCCTAATATGTCGATCTAGCACTCGGGAAAATCTATACATTACGATTATAGCCCAAAACCGGTCGATTTAGCATGGTTTACATACGTCTAAAGGACATGAGTCATACGTGCACATCTAGCAGGTTATTAGGAGTGTAAAAATCAGATTGTTGAGTAATTTAGAAGTTGTTTATGCATGAGTTAATACCTTAGGTTCGGAGGGTTCTACAAACAACCGGTTACACAACGATTAACTACATGAAAAGAGTGTCTTAGAGGTAATATATGGCATACCGAAACTAGATCAACAAATTCTTGGAAAAGCTTACCTCAAACGAAGTTTTGGAGTCTCTCAAGAACACGATTACGGTTGCAAGATTCTGTTTTAAGCAGATGAACATGGTTTGAGATAGGGCAGAAGTTAAAATTCAAACGTTTGAGGAGCGGAAATACGATTTACTTACACGTTAGAGATGATCGAGTAGCGGGTTCTTGAATAAACTTGCTAGAATAGAGAAGAAATGCTGATGTGAGTGTTTATGCTCTGGGTTGAGAGAAAGAATCCGAGAGAAATGGAGAGTGAGAGGTTTGAAGTAAATGAGAGTGTTTGCATGTATAGAGAAATGGAGTGTGAGTTTGGTTTTTGGGGTTGTACAACCCTCACGGTTGGTCAAATGGGCGGTCATGCAAGAAAGCTGGTTTATTTTGTTTGTATTCTATTATCATTATTATTGTTATTATTTTTCAAATGTAGCCGCGGGTACAAGGCACGAAACCTCACATACAATTTTTTTAAGTGTTGAATTCAACACATTTGTCTCGATGATCATATAAAAAAAGGGTTTCTGGACAAAAGTATGCTTTTGCATGATTAATATTAATATTAGACGTACAATAAGCTTCAAAAAATAATCAGAAGTTGATTATATACTTAATTACATAAGTAAAATTTCGGGCGCATGGCAACTATTTAGGCACATGAGCACTGTTTAGGCACATTGACACTATTCAGGCACATGAGCACTATTCAGGTGC
>BJCN01344396.1:4549-15910 GCA_018326445.1 Flaveria brownii
CCACCCCCCGCTCCAAACCAATAATACTAATAATTTCACCCCCACCCTCCTATTAAGATGTCCAAGCTACAACACTGCTTCTCTAGTTGGTTGAGAACGGTGTCGATCTCCTCTCTCCATGCCTTATACAAGTTAGTACTTTTACAACTGTGTGCATATAAAGTTATGTATTTCCTTAGAGTTGCCTTTATCCATGATTCCCATCATTCACTCGTGCCACCATCCATGCTAGCCTCATCGGTGTTGATCATTGTTTTCTGTGACCTTTATGACTGGATTCCTTTGCACGTGTGTAAAAGTTTCTGGATTCTCAAGTTCATGTTCATGAGCAATGGCAGGCCATGGCATTATGAACTGATGAACTCACCCGGTCTTACGAAATTAGGCTCAAGGGACTAGTTTCCAAGTGGATCGAGTATTGGTCTGGGGTTACGTTATTGTACACTTTGTTTCAGTGGCCTTTTTAATGTAACATAATAACCAAAGTATCTAGAAAACTAATAAGCATCCAACGGGCTGCATATTGATATATACTCAATGGGTCGGATCCACCTAGCCGGATCTAAGAGGCAGATCCGTTTTCTGTTGGTTAGTCCAGATGAGCCTCTTGGTCAGCTGCATAATGCGATTAGTGACCGAGTGGGACAGTTAAAGACTTAAAGAGCAGTTATTTTCCTTCGTTACTAGTTTATTAATAGTTTTCAGATTCAAGTTTAGATTAGCTTTGAATTTGTCAGTATTATCTTGTAATCGAAGATTAGCCCTTCTTGAATCGGGCCCAACTATCTTCCATTATTTCAGTGAATTCCATTAGCAGATTTCGGTTCTTATAAAGAACAATCATGTTAGATTAGATTATAAAGAACCTGATTATTATCACTCTCTAAAGTCCAATCCCACATTTATATCTAAAATGTGTATAAACCAAGTACTATCAAATTTCCTTTATTAGAAACAAATGAAAATGTTTTGGGTACAAAGCTAGATTCAGAACAATCATGGCTAGTTGCGAGATTGAGTAAAAATAAAATAAAGTGTGTGTACTTACAAGCCAAACCAGGAACATTAACAACCAGCCCATACGAATCCCGAGCAGCTACTTGTGAATTTAGCAGTCTGTAAAAATAACTAACCTCAGAAAACAGCATCAAGCAGTAATCTGTTGAGGAACCTGATCTGTTGGATTGGACTTCTTCCCAGGCTCGGATTGGAATTGAGGTTTTGATGGGAAAATGAAAATGGTAGATGCAGCAGTTGTAGGTTGGAATCCAGCTGAATACCGCACAGAGGTTATTGTAACTCTCGGAAGCTGTAGAGAACCTGAACTTAGTGGCACGAGCTTATAACTTAGAATATATTCTGATAATGGTAGAACAAATGTGGTGTCGTTGTGGGGTCCAGACAAAACAAAACTTTGTGAATCTGATAATGAGAACTTAACCTCTTGTAGCAATTTTGTTTGATTGTTAATTCGAGCAAAGTATGTGAAGGGTTCACCAAGAACACCATGAGGAGGACACTCTAAAGTGATGATTAATGGAGGAAACTCTAGGTTCACATCAGGTAAACTTTGATTTGTGACGACCTCTTTTGATGATTCATGATCTCGTCTCCATCTTAAACACACACTTCCCAAGTTAAGTTTTGAAACATTTAACTCAGGTTTCACAGTAAAAACTTTCTTAAATTCTTCCCCTGGGACAAGAAGTGTAGGATCGCTGTCCATTCCTGACTGAATAATGCATGTGGTTTTACCTTTGTTTTTAGGAGTAACATCGTCTTCAGAGATAGACATGGAGAGTAATCTTAATGGGACCTCAGTGCAGTTTGTGGCATTAACAACAAGTATGCTCGTTTCGTTGACAGGAAGTGATACTGTTTGACCAGATTCAGGGGAACGTTTAAGCCGCGAGAGCAACAATGGATCTCGCCGAAAGGGTAGCATAAGACGGTGGCTGATGACAACAGGGGTTTTCCCTTCAATTTGCAGGCTCTTATGAATATGAACTTTCGGGGCGCCACTGCTTGGAGAATAACCGAGAGATACGTATAGCATGATTGGTTTAGGACGGCGCCATTGGATTTCCAGATTGCATGACCATGACTCACCTACGTTCAGAAACGGCACAGAAACCAATCCAAATGACTGTTGAACTTTCCTGATACTATCATTATTATCTTGGGTGGGACCACATAATATACCAAGAAGCTCGACATGAAGATTGTCAGAAGACGAAGTGTGTTCAGCCTCTCGTGGACTAAGCAAACCAACACCTCGGGTGTCAACCAGATTGATTTTTAATTCACCCGACTCAACTGAATGGCCTTTAGAGGTGAGAGTGACAGGTAACATGAAGTTTTCACCAACTAAAGCAGGACCTGTTGACTCTAATTTAAGGTCAACTTGGGGATCTGGTTCCTCAACTTGGGTAACCTTCATACCCGAGAATGCAATAGCAGGATCCTTAGTTGGGGAAGCTTCAAAACGCTCCTCAAATTTCCACAGAGGTAAATCATTCATATTGGCAGGACTTTCAGCCCCACAACATATGCTGAAGTGGGGCCCAATTCGAGCAATTACATATGTGCATTCCAGTTTTCCGCTATTTACTGCACCAGCAAAATATAACAGTCAGTTAACACAAACAAAAGACAAAATTGAAGAATAATAAGATAGTGGCAAATTCTACTTGCGGCAAGGCCAAGATGAGCGTCAAAACAGGTCTGGTTGGAACCGATCTGTTTTTACTACGTACCAAAATAGACAAGGTCTAGTTGGTACGACCCACAACACTAGATTTTTTTAGTTCAGAAAATTACAAATGAGCAAAAATGTCCCTCATAATAAAATCTGACTGGGTGAAGTGAAGTGCCTATTTTACATGTCTTACCCGACTTGATATCGTATGTTAACCGTAGCCACTTATTTGTAAACAGTTGTATTACAGGAACAGTCTCGACTCTGCGATCGGGATGAATGTGGGATATTGATGATGACTCGCGCCTTTGAGCATTTACAATTATAAAATTGCACTCAGATTGATTAAACTGGATCTCTAACTGATCTATTTCAACTGGAGATGGCAGTTGTGATAAAAGTGACAATGTAATTAGAGTAGGTGCTTGAGGCTTAACTATCTGTTCATGAAAAGCTACTGATGTAAGAAGGACCACTCTAAGGGGGCTCACAAGATCAATTTCAAGATGAAGTGGATGATCACTATTTACTTCCATACCACCCATGCTTTCTTCTTCTTTATTCGGTGTTTCTTCTCGAACAATTGCAAATACTTCCTTGTGTATATTTTCTACTTGTTTTAGACTCGGGGGACCAGCGGGCCCACAATCCTTGAATTCTTGAATGCTGGAAATCGATGAAATTGGCAACGCAGCCATTTCAAGTGAATATGAGATAAAATCTTGAGCTGAACCGAGTTTTCTTGAGCACTCACGCAGATAACCAAGTACCTCCCAAAATAAAGTGACCCAACCCTCTTGCCTGTAAAGACTTGTGAGTTTATCAAAATGGTGTTTTGAATTAGTATAATCACTTGTAAGGAAATATTCTTTAGCCATTAAAAGCGTGCAAAAAGAAGCTGCCCTTTGAAATTTTAAGTTACTGTATGCTTCATATGCTTTTTTCAGCAAAGCAATGATTTCAGTGGAGTCTCCCAACCTCTTCACTTCAGTTGTAAGAGCAAAGATGGTGTAATCTTCATCTGTAATTCTGGAAGAGCATGAAATAAATAATATGTATCATCTGACCATTTCAATAAAAAAGAACACCATGTAATGAAACAACAGAAAAAGTTTATTACATACAGCTGCATCACAGATGTCTCCCCGAGATCAAGTAATCGAGCAAACTGACCCACATAAAGAGAAGGCACAATAGAATCACAACTCTCATCGGTCTCGGCTGGCATCATGGAAACAGCACTTTGTACACATGTCTTCTTCTCTTTTAAAAATTGAGCAGCAAGCTGTGTCATGGAAACATGCAGTAGATTATGCTGATGTCTGAATGGTAATAACCATGTTTAATAAAAATAATATCCTCAAATGATGGTGTGTCACTTAAATGATCAAGTTAACTATCAGAATGGTCAGAGGCATATAACCAAGAATGCACCCTATGTCCAAGAAAAAAAGCCAGCTAACATGAGGGTGTCACACGTGCTTAGACCCATTATTGCAACTTCAAGTGGCAAATATCACTTATCAATTTTGAGTTTTTGACAAGAACTGATCATAATTATAATTATTTAATCAAAACAATTTGAATGCACTGATTATTTTTATATATGAAAAAATACCTAACTATCCCTGCCTTTAAGCAGCAGATTATCTGATTAACTAATCATGTTGAGCATGCACATTCAAACACCACCTAACTCCACTACTGGCCATAATCATCTACAATTCTACACCACAAAAAAGCAAAATATTTGAGCAAAATATGAAGCTAAATCAATCACCACATATACATTACTACTATAAAAAAATGCACACTAGTTATCTTAGGATGCTTATGAAACACTTTGTCTTTGTAAATAAGGTTAAGTTGATTGAAGCTGAATGTGTCTTCAACCCCCCACCAATGCACATTTCAGTCTGTGGCCGATGCACTGAACTAGGTAAGTGATTGCACCAGTTCCATAAACTATAAACATCAATATGTGATAATTTTTAGTACAGCTGGTGATACATAGGTTGAGTTAAAATTTATCAATTTCTGGGTAGTTAAAATGCCTATGAGCCTATCAAAAAGTATATATTAGATAACAAACAAACAGGTAACAAATCTTTCAATTTCTTATTTAGTATGTTCAACTACATGCATTCCTCTATCCATAGAGGACAGTGGATGTACAGAAATGGCTACAACAGAGTTCCTCTTATTCATATTAACAGCTACTATAGGAGGATAAGAATTTATCAACAGACTAACTTGCTACTTCCGATACCCATAATTTATGGCCTATATACAAATTACTAACAAGCACTGAACTCTGTTAAGTGAGACCACAAAACAATGTCCTCAATTCCATCTTCCCTAAAATTCGGATGCGTATATATGTCAGGAAACAGCCATTTTGGTTAGATATTTACATTTACATCTTATATAAAAACAAGAGCAAGATAGATGATTAAAGCAACTTACCTGATAATAGTATGCAGGACGGAATTCCCAGTCAGATGAGGTTCTATCTGCGGAAGAGGAAATGGTTGCATTGGTAGTTTCAAGCAACTCAGCAAATACTAAGAACTGCCTACTCAGCCAATCCCAATGAAGAAAATTTACTTGTGCAGGGCCTGTTAGCTTCTTATAAGAAGCATTATGCTGGCGAAACCATTTAGTTGCTTCTATAACCTTTCCGCCATGTAAAAGTAATGTTGAAATCTTGAAGTGGAATTGCTCAGCGACCATCTTGATCTCAACCAACCGTTGGATCTCTGGCAATCTAGTAGATGTCCCAATCATCTGTAGTTCAAAGTGGATTTTAAGTGCATATCGAGTACCAACTAAGCTAAGCTTCTTATTTTTCAAGAAAAAAATGTTCGTGATATGGTTAAGTTGTTTAACAACCTAAAGTGTGTAGTATTTCACAAAACTATTGAAATTTTTAAGTTCCAAACATGATACATGAAAACATGGCTTATCTTCCGATTAGCAGCTTTCACGAGATTCCTTATTAAGTGGCAACTACATGTAAGATAAAGATAAAATGATCTGAGATGTCAGCCTCATATAAAAATGCACTCCTGACTAAAAGTATTTGCTTCTAGTTATTTGCTTAATTAGTAACCTCCTTGTAGCTAATTAAGATAGTTTACAAAAAATAAATACCAGTCTATGTAGTTGCTTCATGTGCCATGATGGCCAAGAATTAGTCAGTGTCATAAGAGAAAGGGGTAGTTCTTAAATCTTATTACACCCAAATCTTAAACTTAAAGGTGGAGAACAAACTAATATATAGAGGCAACAAATGTACTTCGTTATTCATGCATGTTTGCATAACTGCATGTGTGTTAAACTGACTATTGCGTTAAATCACAGTAATCAATTTAGACTGTTTAGGTAAAAGTGATTTATAACTTTAGTCTTTAATGAAAGCAATCAGACTTGAATAATCAGACAAGAAGATGCTGTAAAAACTAAAAAGCTATCCCTAGGTTAAAAACTAATGTATTTGATTCTGTTTCAAATCTTGTGATAATCACTTTCAGAATTCACATCCAAACACCCCCTTATTCAAAACTTTTGGAAAGAGAACCTCTTGCAATGCATGGTAGCCATCCTCATACATCCTTAAAGCTTCAACCCAGTCTCTCCTGAACTCTGCATATATAGCAACCTACAAGTTGAATTCAGATAACATAGAAAGTAATTAGAACATTTCTATTCCAAAATAGAAGCTATTATCATAAAGAACAAACTTCCGTGCATTACTTTAACTGTGACTACTTTTTCACCAACTGTTAATTTGTTATAAAGGGGACTCCTAATTTGCAGAACCCATTTACATAGGTTTTCAGCTTTTCAACACTCCAAAAAACAAAAATCTGTAAAAAGATGGCTATGTATGCATCACATTAATAGATATGTTTCCTAAACACATAGAAACTTGGTTTTAAATTACACGATAAGCTCCGATGCGTTTTGGGCCCAAATCCCGATGCGTGGTGCACATGCATCAAGTATGCGATGCATTAGTTATTAAAAAAATACCAAAAATTAGATATACAAAATAAAAGTTTTATATTATTAATACTTCAACATAAAAACTACTTATTAACACACTCATAAAACATACTTAAAACATAAAAACCCAAAATCAAGACTATACACTATGCACAGACTATTGAAAATTGAAATAACAATAAACACAGGTAAATATATAGCATGAACACAAAATTGAAACAAAACACTCTAATGTTGAGGGGTTAAACCCATACTCATGTTGAAAAGATCCGTCCCAGGTACAAAATTGAAGAAAAAACATAGCAGTGCATAATGCACGCATCAAGGAGCATTGGCGCATCAAGGGCGCATCATGGAAACGCAACACATCAAATGTTGTGATGCGCTCGCAGCAGCGCATCAAGCTCATCACGCATTAGGCGTGCATAATGTGCGCATTTTAAACCAAGCATAGAAGGTAATAAAACTGTAATGTCCTATTAAGTGGTAATCAATAATATATTTTTCATGGCACAAAAACCATCAAGAGCTACAAGTGCATGCAATCTTTAACTTGCAGGGATATCATTAAGGATCAGTAACAGAGGCTTAACTAAACAATGAGGTAGACTGGTAGAGGGACTCAAACTTTGAGAAGCTTATACTTAAAGAATGATTCTTGCCAATGTGTTTCACTAAATCTTTTAGGTTTAAATTATAGTTTCCTTGCAATTTCAAATCATTGATGTTCTCTGATTTTACCCATCAACTATGTGCTATAGACAAGCAGCTGAAACTTGAAAACATGTGAGGATAAATTTCTAGCTATTTTCTTACTTTAAAGCAGTAGCGAACATTAAACTCTATGGAGCCATAATTCTTCTTTTCAAGTCGTGTTTTAACCCTTCTTCCTTCATCCCTGTAAAAGGTGACAGCTAGCTCCCCAAATATGTTTCCTAGCCTACATTTAGGATTAGTAAAATTAAAGATAATGACCTGTGATAAATAACCATAATATTCATAAAATAAAAA
Source organism: Flaveria brownii (assembly GCA_018326445.1). NCBI lineage: Eukaryota > Viridiplantae > Streptophyta > Magnoliopsida > Asterales > Asteraceae > Flaveria > Flaveria brownii. The sequence goes on from BJCN01344396.1 coordinate 12,267, forward strand.
ACCAAAAATAAAAACAAAACAAAAAACTGCATGCCTGTTCAGAGATTGGTTCAACTCGGATGCATCATCTGGTATAAATGTAATAACATATTTCGCGTCTACTTCAGCACGCTTGCGCAGAGCAACCATGCAATCTTCAGTTATAGAATCTGCACCAATAACCTTATCTCACCAACATGTAACTAAATAGAGACGACCACATTTAAGTTGTGTAAGCATCTATGTTTTTGTATAGATGAATAAATACAAACGTACTATGTGTACATGTATGTGTTTATATTAATGCACATTCATGTCTGTGGGTGTAGTACCAAGATTTTAAGTACCATAAGTTAAAAACTTAATGATGATTTAAAGGTAAAATACTTACACAATCATATTTGTCTAAATCAATATGGATACTGTAGTTGAGGACAGTTTAAACACAACATTTACTGAATTTGTACACCCTGTTACATGAGTCTAAGCTATATTTACTTGCATTACTGCATGACACTTCATACATTCTATCCATAAGATAGTGCATCCAGATATAATTAATGCAATGACCAATAAAAAGTATTCCCCTTGTTCCACAAGAACCAAAACATGTTCCCTTGTGGGATGTCCAGTAGTGCAAGATGTGTAAAAAAACTAGCCAAGAGAGACATTCTTGCCTTAATTTTTAAATCAGAATCTAATTCCATTTAGTTTTCTATGAATTTTTTTTCTGTTTGACATTGTGAAAACTCCCTTTTGCTCTCTGCCTCTCTTAGAACAGGAACCACCCTTTATGATCTAAATCGTGTTCAACTTACATTTTCATGCTCTTTAATTAAGACTCATTATGGGTATGTTCTACCTTCTGCTATCATATTGATTCGGATGAAAAGCAGATTTCATTCTCCTTTAAAGAAACAGCTAATTTTTAGCTCCATTAAAATATGCAATAGGGATCAAAAAACAGAAACTTGGTAATCATATTGAAGAAAAAGATGGGTGTGATGGTTAATATATTAAAATATGCAATCAATAGTCCTCTCAATCATTGCGGATGCAAAGTGCAAACCTTAGAATTGTTAATGATGGATTGGAGTACATGCCACACACCACAAGTAGGACTAAGAAGTTGAGGGGGTATTCAGATGTTACTTCAAAAATGATCATATGATATTGAGCTTAAAAGAATCAGATAGCCAGCTGTTTTAAAATACAGTGCAGAAGATGGCGGACGGGTTAGCCACCAAAACGACGTTTATGCGACTGCCCACAGTTTTGCTAATTCGCAATAGGGATCAAAAAACAGAAACTTGGTAATCATAGATGATATTCACAATCTTTAGTTCGTAAGTGTTGATATGCAAACCCACATAAATGTAAATCTCAGATTTTATATAAAGAGTATATGAACTTCCCAAATGAATCAACCATCATACATAGGTAAAGCCACTTACCTTTGGAGTTAAACCTCACAACGATCACCACTACCAGTTTGATATTCCTTCCTCTAATCACTGCTCTGTCGTGCATAAAAACATATACGTAAAAATATAGTTCCGGAAAGTAATGTTTACATTGCCAATTAACAACAAGCATCATCATTTTGTAAAAAAAAAAGGTTCATAATTATGCTCCAAAATCCAAAATCCAGATCATTCACAACAAATTCAAGCATTTTAATGAAACAGAATCATAACAAAGAGGCGAAAGTGCAAAAACATCATACTTGAGGTTTTCGAGATCGGTGCAGACCTGAAGCCACTGAGCGGGATCACCAGACAGCTGATCGGCATCAAACATAGCTGCAACAACGGCCGGAACCCTAGTTCGGTGCTTCAACAGCCAATCTCGTTTAAGAATGCCGGTGGAAGTGTAGGCTGCGGGCAATTGATTCTCCTTCTCCTTGGGGCTTCTGTCTATGACGGAGATCTTGGAGAAATCGGGTAATGCGAGTGTGTTGATCGGAGGTTGTTCGGAATGGAGGTGAGTTGAGATCGTGGTGTGGAGGTCTTGGTGACCGACGATACATGCTAGTGTTACCGGTGGTGTTCGGAGTTCTTCTGGGTAATGCTCCATGGTTGTGAGAATTAGGGTTTTGAAGGTGGTGGTGGTGGTGGTGGTGGCGGTGGTGGTGGTTTATCGGCGATGTTTAGGGAAGAGCCGATCTGAGTAGTGCGTGGTTGCGATGTGTTTCTTAGTTCTTACGGTGTGATGGAATATTAGACTCACTGAGTTGACTCGCGTTTCACAATAAACATTCATGTTATTTTTATTTTTTCACTTGAGGTTTATTTTATTTTTAAAATCATCTCATCTATATTTTTCTAAGATTTAAACGAATAGTATAATTTACTATTATAGTTACTAGTAACCGTCTAATGATATTAAACAAAAGGAAACTTTAATGTTTGTGTTTTAAAAATTTCATACCATATTTTGAAGGTCCGTTTTTCAAATTAAAGTCTTTTATAGCTAGATATTTTTTTAAAAGTTTTGTACTCCTCTAAATGGCTCAAATATTTTTGGTTATTTTAATTTAGCCATGTATCCTTGCTATATATCCTACCTGATGCATGAGTTTTGTTTACATTTTTTATATTAAAAAATAAATATTAATTTAAAATCAGGTTTGAATTTAGGTAATATGTATATATATGTACTAGTGGGTGTGTCCCGCGCTATGCGTCGAGAGTTATAAAAGTTGAAAGAATTAGTTCTGATTATTTATACGTTAGTACTAATCACCCGGAAAAATATTATGTGTGAATTCAATAAAAAGAATTCAATAAATCTAAAAAAAATGCAACTCCATGTGACATTCACCTAAACAACCAATTCAATAAAAAGGAAAAAAAATCTTATGTTACTAAATGAAACATTGTAAACTATAATAATCCTGTTAAATATAATTAGAAGAAATCCATTAATAGGGTATGCGCAAAATAAAGGCAAAATCTTAATGTACAATATACACATGCGTACAATAAATTTGAAAAAGAATGCAACTCTATGTAACATTCACCTAAACAACCAATTCGATAAAAAGATTAAAAAAACTAAAAAATCTTATGTTTCTAAATAAAGTTTGTAAACTATGATAACCCTAAAAAATAAGACAACATACATGTGCTACAACAAACCTAACAAATGCTAACTAACAGTATCAATTTGGATAAAGATAAGTGAATCCCGCATTACACTATCATCTCTTGCTTATGCAGTTATGCTAAACCATGAGGCTGCGAGGCTGGCCCTAAACCATATGATGCAACTCCATGAATAATCATATGAAATTGCCTTCTATTCTAGATACAAATCAAAGAAATTCAAAAATCATGGTATACCATTGCCACAGTTGAAGTTTTCCACTATATCTAGATACAAAAATCATACAGAGCCTAGAAATAAAGGTCAACTTAATATTAAAAATAAAAATAAAAACAAAACAAAATAGCAAAAATATTAAATTAGTAACTATTTAAAACTTCCAAATGCAACAAAATGTTAAATTAGTAACTATTAACACATACATTGATAGTAACATGTGATCAAATCAGATTCAATACGTATTTTCATGAAGACGCAATTAAAGCAACATCCTCCTTTTCGTGATTAGATCCTAATACACTAAAATGTAGTTGATTTCACACTATATTTTTGGATTA
>BJCN01344411.1:12085-27131 GCA_018326445.1 Flaveria brownii
AGAGTCCGCCCCCCCTAAAATAGTTTACTTTCGCCCCCGCCCCCCTAACATTTGACTCAAGCTCCGCCACTGCATACCACCTTTTTTGTTCTTTTCTTTCAAGATAAATTATCAAATATAATGCATCGAATATGATTATGAAAGATATATTCTTACAATAATAATCTAATTTTTGAAAGAAGGCAATTTAGAAGATTTTATGCATTAAAATACAATTTGGACAACTTTCGACCCGTTCAATCCATTTGACAAGTTTTTCTTTTAGTTAATTGACCTGTTGGAGATAATACACAACTCAAATTGATGATTCATCAATGAAGTGATACAATTGTTAAAAGAGGGTGATCACTTTTAAAGATATTGCTAACTTTCATCTAAGGTATAATTAGTATTAGCTAATTCCTTTTTGCAAGGATCACCTGTTTTATAACATGAATCTGCCCCTGAAACCTTATGGTGATCACCTCTTTTTTGTCTGTGGTGAAACTGTAACAACTCATGTTATTGTGATTACTGCACGTATGTTCTGGTTTATACATCAATATGATGTTTTATTCGTGGAATGAGAGGACATACTCTGAGATGCACCACAAGAAAAGGAACCAGCAACTATGCAGTTTTGAGTTTTATATTTAAAAGATATTATGAATTTGCTCTTGAAGAAAATGCTATTAAATCCGCGATCATTATTTCTGAAGTTTGTATCGTGATTCTTGATCTCATTAATGCAACAAGGAAATAGTATATGCTTGTACATGCTTATACTGGCATTCTACTCCCTTCGTTGCGCATACCTGACTTTTCGAAGTCAACTAGAATACTGTACACCTTAAACTGATTAAGATCATGACCTTGTGAGAAAATATCAAAAAATCCATCAAATTCTATAATGAGCACCCACAACTTAACAGTAATCTCGTGTTTGAAAGTAGCACGCTTGACCATTAAAACTCAAACTTAGTTTGGAAGTTAATTTCTTTATATGTTGAATTCTTTTTTCAGAATCTAAGCAGAAAGCTGGTTCATATATTATCTGGATTGCTTTATATGGGTTGCTGGCCAATCTTCAGGTACTTTCAACTGCTCATATTTTTTTCTAAAAAGTTATATCAGTCAAATTCTTACCATTGATATTTCAATCCTAGATTAGTACTTCAACAGAGGCTCGCTATTTTGCTGCTTTAGTGCCTTTATTGAACTGTGTTCGGCTTCTTGTACACGGATTTTCCCTAGTAACCAATGAAGATCTCTTAAAATCAGTCACTCGAGAAGGAAAACCAGAGTAAATTCTCATAGTATTATCCCTATTGCTTTGTTCTACCTTTAGGTTAACTGCATATAAAAATCAACCAACTTGGTCCAATTTTTATTTCATGCATTTAACATTTTACCTTCTGATATGTTCCTAGATGAATTTATCCCAAATTCAAAATGACTCAATTACAGGGAATTGCTTAGAGGACCTCTATATTATGTTTTGATGTTGATTCTATGCTCTATTGTCTTCTGGCGTGAGTCACCTATCGGTGTGGTTTCACTTTCAATGATGTGTGGGGGTGACGGTATCTTCCTCGGCCTTATGTTCGATTTTTGGTCTTTAGGCTTCTTTCTAACATAATTACACGCTACAGGTATTGCAGATATTATAGGTAGAAGATTAGGTATCCATAAAATTCCTTACAACAAACAAAAGAGTTGGATTGGTAGCATCTCTATGTTTATAGTTGGTTTCTTGATCTCACTTGGGTATGTGCAGATGCTTGTGTCTGATTTGTGTTAGTTTTATTAGTTACGCTTTTAGGTAATGGATTATTCTACCCTCTTATCCAGGATGATGTACTACTTTTCAAAGTTTGGGTATTTTGAGCTAGATCTCATGCAGACTATTGAAAAAGTGGCGGTGGTTGCAATGGTGGCGACGGTGGTGGAGTCTCTTCCATCCAAAGGAGGCATTGATGACAACGTATCTGTTCCTTTGGTGAGCATGGTGACTGCATATTTGAGTTTTGGCCTCCAACCTTAATGTTTTCTTTTTGTAATTGTATCCTTTGTTATGTGTAATAACTAATAAATGTTTGGATGGTAATAATTATTTACTAGTGATTTAAATAAGCAAGTAAATAACAGGCAACTAATACATCAAAGGTGTAGTTTTGGGTATAGCATGTAATGTATTCATTTTTTACTTGGTAACCTAAGAATGCATTACCCAGAAATGGTAGTAGGTAACACATCCACTGTGATTTAACTAGAAGTCATCAAGTTAACTTCTAATATAAAGTGGTAAAAAACGCATGTAAAAATGTACTTTCAGTTTGAAGTGGGCATTTTCAGAATCATGATAAAATAATCTATTCATCAACAACTAAAAATACTAGTGTCATATCATGTAGACTGCAAAACTTAACTACTTAATGAATGAAGAAAACATGAGAAAGATAATTGATTAACATCAGGAGTACCTCATGAACACAATGCTCCGAGTCCCACAAACCATCATGAGCTGGGAGAGCTCCATAGAAAGAACCCAATTCCTCAAGCCGGGCTGCAAGAAGCGTGAAATGGCGACCCTCATCTTGCGCAACTCTTACAAACTCTCGTGGCATCGACTCTTGCTTACCAAAACGCGCAATAATATCCTGTTTAAACAACACACACACACACACACACAAAATCAAACGGATCACATATCGCATTTCAATTTCGCAATGATCATCAATCACTACAAACAGTATATCAGTATGTCTATATACAATTAAACATCAAAAGCAAACACACATTGAAAAATGAAAAGATAAAGAGTACCCAAGACAAATCAATGGCCCAACTTTCAGTATGCACAAGGCTATGCACAATGGCTTGTCTGCTCTGCAAGCTTCCGGCTTTCCCGAGCTTCGGCATAAGACTAGGGGACACTAGTTTCACCTGCAAGATAAACCACATGGCTCACAAACATTACATACACTAAAACACCAGCTAGACATTTCGTCGAACAGTTGGTGTGCATCAAACATATTTGAATTATATAAAGAGAGTTTGAGAAGCTAACATTGGTGAGTCTTGCGGGTCGTTCTGGAAGGATGAGTTGAGGTTGAGAAGGGTCGTAGGGGTTTGAAATGAGACCTTTGAGCCAATGGTTCGCTATTTGATCCCCAAGTTTCGCCTTTTCAAGTGGGTCAGGTGTGTTTAGCACACGCAGTGCTGCTTCCACGAGGGTTTCACCATCGTTCATGTTTATCTTTCCCGATGTATTCGTATGCTCTTCTTTTTGAATCCTTGTGGGTGTTTGGGATTGCTTAGTTGAAACCTTTTTGACTTTTAAGAAGGTGATATGCAGAAGGAGATGGAAAAAATGTTTGGATTGAAATGAAATTGTGTGAGAAAAAAAAAGTTATCAAGAAGTTAAAAGTAACTTTTAACTTATTGAAAACTATTTTTGAGAAGTTGAAAAAACCGGATTCCCAAACACCCCTTTGCTTTTGGGTTCAGGTTTAACTTGCAAACATTCCTGCAAGTTCCAGTTGAGTAACCTCCTAATCCTATGGGGTGTTTATGATTACTTAAAGTTACTTTTGAAAATCTATATTTTAACTTTTTAAAATCCACTTATTAACTTATCATCTAAATATACTCATTAATTTATTAATTTTTCAAAAATTAATAAGTTAAAAGTTGATTAAAAAGTTAGTTTGCCAAACATGCACTATAAAGGTTGTATGAGTATAAATTATTGTAATTGTATCGTTAGTTGGAATTAGATGTTATAAAAATTGTTATTCAAAAGAACATGGGTATGCTGTGAGCGGCTTGAGGTCGAGAGTTAAATGTAGAAAAAAGGTCGTATGATGTATCAAAATGTATAGAAAAATACATCTCTCTCTAAAAAAATAAAGATGTAGATTTAAAAACGAAAGTAAAGGATGCGTGAATTAAACAATCTAAAAGAATGCTAGTTTTTTCATGTATGCCGAATATTTTTTTATTACATATGCTCTGAAAGAAGTTTGGTTATTAAACATAACTTTTATATAAATCTTTACACTATCAACTAAAATAAGACTCATCTTGAATAAATTCACTCGAGAATGCTTCGTAAAGGTACGTCAAGCTGTTAAACTGAGCTCAAATCCTATCTAGTTTGAACTCAGCTCAATTCACTTTTAGCACTATTCTAGTTATAAGATCGAGTATTGTTTATCTCAATTGAAATTACTTGTAAAAATTGTTTACAATTGCTTATTGAAGCTTATCTAGTTGGTTTTTAAACCAATTATGTGATAATCAGTTTGGTTTCTAAACCATTAGTTTTGTTTATATAAAACATGCAGTTGAGAAAATAACATGTTTAAACTAATACCGACTACGAAAAGGCAGCATCAGTTATAATAAATATACAACCAAGCTAGCTGCGAAACGACCAACCAAGTTTGCTAAAAGCAAACAAGTAAAATTAGAGATAGCTTCTATACATCCATAATACAAAACATTTTAAAAAGACAATGACAAATAAAACTTTGTTAACAAGTTTTTAACCTAGACATTAGCTTCAATAGGTTCAATTCATACAAGTTATATCAACAGCGACACATTATAACCCTAGATTATTATTATCAAAAAACCAACACATGAACTCGCTTGAATTGGCCCCCCATAAAAAACATCAAAGTTGCGCTTGTATACAATGCGCTTGACATTTACGATACCTATAATTGAAATTAGTTACATCAGTTGAGTACCAGAAAGAGGGTTAGATAGCTTCTGAAAACCTCAAGTCTGCAGGTCCTGGACCTAAAATCCCTTTTTGTTCAGTTATTTTCCCGATGCTGAAAGTTGAATCGGTATGCGATGGTCCAGTTTTATCTTCGTCCCTCCATGTGCTACCTTGCCACTCCCTCTGGAAAAAAGAAGCAAGTAAGATGGAGATGATAAAATTACAAAACTAATCATAACTGAATTTGGGATTAATTTGATTCAAGATCATAAAGGGTCAAATATGGCGACATCAATCAGCACAAATTTTATCTCTGAACTCGAAAATTTGGGTGTTTGTAAGCTTCACTGTTATGGAATATCAGCCAAAATCATGGCTGAAGTGTGGATGAGGCCTTACATGAAAATTTTCAAGTGTTTGCATGCATTTTTAGTAGAGGTGGCGGTTCGACCCACTTGCTTGAACGGGTTGATACAAGTTATATATTATCACACACAAATCAAAGGGTGAATCAAAGAGTTTACAAAAAAGATGTATTTTATCACACACAATCATTAAAAAAGGATGTAAACCTGTAGTTTATCTATTGGATGTTTAAAGAAAACAAGAAAACCGTACAAATTTTGCTTAAAAGGTTGAAAACAAGAAAACTGTACAACTTTTGCTTAAAATGTTGAAACTAGAGGTGGATCATACTCAGAGGACATCAGAGTACTCAACAGTTTAAGATGACATAAGAGCATTGTTTAAAGGGAAATTACGTAAAAACAAATAAAACCAGTGTACACATCACATGCCTATAAAACTTGCCTCATCGATGATTTGGATCCCCTCAAGCAACAATGGGGTCATAAGCGGAGGGGTAACATCAGGGTCAGGCTTTAGAAATATGAATGTAGTATATAAACCTGTAAAACAAACAAGAAAAAGGAAAGGGGATCAGAAGGTAAAAATATTATTGTTCGAGTCATGTGGGCAGTTCTGGAAAACATGTGTGAGGTGAAAGGACAATGGAACAGACACACAACCTAGTACATCATAGAATTTTGGTAAGAGCCTCCCTCTGGGGTCCACAAGACCATGACCAGCTTCTAGAAGCATCTCGGAAAACTGTGCTCTAATATAACACAAAAGAAGAAAATAACAACCTTTGAAAACAGAGTATGGCATCAAAGACAATATTGCAGAAAACATAAGATACCTACTCACCTATTATCGTCATAAAATTCTAGCAAATTTTGAATCTCCACATATTCAAGACCAGCTTCTCTGGCCAACCTGGTAACATGCTATAAAGATTAACTAGGAAATTCTGGATGTTTCATAAGTAGATTTGCAAGTTATAGTGAGAACAAAACAAAAAAAATTAGACTTTGTTTATGTAGGGTACCAGATTAGCATCCAAAGAGCCTAATTGTATCTCTTTTTAATCAATGGGTATCTTTTGGTTTAATCTTAGTTCATCTTCTCTTTAAGAAACAATCAATTTAAAACCAAAACAGTAAAAAGACAATTTTAAATCAAAACAGTGTATCTTTCTGAAAACAAGTGATTAATGATTATACATAGGAAAAATATCCCTTACAAGATAAGAAAAATGAAACCATAGTGCAGTTTCAATAACCATATAACAACACCAAATTTTGGTCTTGCTAACTTGAATTAAGTCAAATTCATGCATTTAAAAACACTAAGTTGGCACAAAAACAGATGAAAAATATCACAACAGAAAATGTTAACTTGAAAGTCAAAATCCCAACCTGATCAAGCTTGGAAAATGTACCAAGCAATGTGTTTCAGCAGAAGCATCATTTGCAAACTTGAGCTGGTACTTTTTTCCAAAAAACGGAAACCTGTAATTTACCATATAATAGAAGATTAATTTAGCTTGTCTTTATAATATTTAACAACAAAACTACAGCAAGCTGGATGTTTTCTTGTACTTTTCTTCTTCAACTTCAAAAGTGATCATATAGTTCTCCGATCGAATGCAATTAGGAACAACATTTGCCTTCATACCACCACTCCGGTTGTGATATGCTTCAACATTTTTTTGATACTTTGCCCTGCAAGATCATTCAGCCACACATATTAACACCCACAAAAAAGAAGGGAAAACTACTACTAGTTATTTTAACATGGTAATCGGTATTTGAACTAAGCATCAAACTGTTCAAAATGAAAACCAAAAAATAATGATCAATAAAATATGACAGGAGTGTCCAAAACATTGTTCCCTACCATATAGTAGATGAGTCCAGAGTAATACCAATAAGATAACCCCCTGGTTTCAACAACGATGAGACATTTTGCAGAAGTCTTCGTACTTTCTCCTCAGTTTCAAAACAGAACTGCAGTAGAATATAAGTTAAACATTTTTAGTGGTTATATGAAGTGGGGGGGGGGGGGGGGGACAATTAGCACAAACAATGGAGTTAGACCTGCAGATGTTGCATGCAACAAACTATATCAGCTGTATTTCCTTTGTCTCCTAAACTTGCTTCCAAGTTATCCTAGAGAAGATCAATGGTAATCAGTGAACAAATTACATAGTCAGAGATGCCTTAATGAGGGCAAAATATGTAGGAAAATACAATGCAACTTTATTTACTTTTGGGTGAAACATTTTCCCAAAACCACGCATGTTTTCAAGAGTTCCGAATTCATATAAGACAACTTCAAAATCTAAAGGACTCACAATGCAGGGATCAAGTTCATAAAAGTCAGAAGTGTAAGTCTTGCGTTGACTTCCCCATGCTTCTCGGACTTCTCTAACTCCAGATGATGCTTCATCTGACGACATAAAGATCCCAATCACATCGTCAGGCACAAAAACAAAAGGGAGAACAACTACTTAACATCTTTAAATGCATATATCCACTCAATGTGGCTTTGCTTCTCTTATTCTAAAGCAAATAAGCAAGTGACATGTGTACTTCAAACAAGATGGCAGTGTATAATAAAGATCTCTTCTAAACTTTCTTAAGGCAAACCAAGAATCTTGTAGATTGGTTTCGCTAGCAGAATCATCACTCCTGTTTATGAGGTTTGTCTAAAGCTCTAAATCTCTAATTCTCTAAGCATTAAGCCACCAGACCATATCAGATTATAACCCCTAACGGATTGTTCAACCACTAAACCCTAAACCCTATCTCAAGTTTCTAAAACTAATCAATTGAACGAATTCATAAACGTATCAACTCAGCAAAAATTACTAAAAGAATCGGAAACACAATTAGTTAATTTTTAAGTTACCGATTCCAATGAAGTGGCCAATTTGAGCTTCATCCCACCTCTCTTCATCGGGTACCCTTCCGCAATACAAATCACACACCTTAAAAAACCAATTAAAAGGTCAAGATTGCATAAAACGACATTGGCATATGTATGTTGATTAAAAAACACATACAGATAGAGGGTGTTTGAGCAGAGATTACAGACAGTGGCGTAAGGGGAGACGAATATCTTGATGAGAGCAGTCTTGACGGCATCGAGTAGACGATGGTGAGTTGAATCAGTGCTTCTGTTGGTGTGTGTGGAGATTGTTGGAGTGGGGATCATCTTCTTCTCTTAAACCCTACACAGGTTTGGGATACTGAGCACTTGTATCGAACCGTTTGCACATCAGTTTTTTTGAAAAAAGAAACAACAGTTGTGGAGAGTATGAAGGTATAAAGCGGATGAGTACTAGATTAACGGGTTTGGGGGAGATATTTTATTACTTTTAAAATAAAAATAATGAGTTGGAGTCTTATTATGTGCAATATGTTTTAAGTAGGCAAAGAGTTTTATCCCGATGGGCATTGGAATGGTGGGCGAGCGGGTCACTCTGTGTTCGCGGACGTGAGTGACCTTTCGTTAATGGGTTTATCAGGGTGACCGGGTTTAAAAAATCATTCGTTGGTTGTTAAAAAAATGAAGGTACAAATACCACACATATATAGTAAAAGTCTTTTTTTTTTCAAGTGTGATTGTCTAAGAAATATTTTATAATCTTTAAATGATTTTATTAAAAGATTACTTCTGAATTAATTAGAGTTGATTTGTGTTTGATTTATTTAAATCACTAAATGTCACATCTAAATAGTTTATGGTGCCTTTTAATTTATAAGTTTTAAAAACATGTTAAATGATTCAGATGTTATATTTTACTCGGTAAGACATTGTAATGATTCAATATAAAGCTGTTAAACAGCTTCTAAAATGATTACTCAAGGAAGGTTTAAAATCAGTAATTATATTTTATAAAGGCAGTACGTAAGTAGATATGTAGTATTTAAAAATGCAATATTGTTGGTTAAAAGGAGGAAAAAAACTAAAAATTAAGTATCTATACTTTTTTTGATGATTTTACATATATGAATCAAATACATCTTTTTTAACTATCAATATAAGATAAACCAAAGGTAAAAATTATTTGATCGAGCTAACTAACGAGCTACTTTATGTTTGAACTCGGCTCAAATGTTTACAAGAGTTGAGGGCTAATTGGGTCAAGCAAAATCAGCTCCTATAAAATTACAAACGAGAATTAACAAGCTAAGTGTGAAAGATTTGTGGGTGGGTTTCACGTTTCTTTTCAATGCTCTAAGTAATTAATTAAATCATTTATTTAGCGAAACAAATCATTTGAGTTTCATACTAAATATACATAGAGCGACTTGATACCTCAAAATCATCTTTGTCATCATAACTTTATTAGAGTTTTGGTCCCAATAGGTATCAATTATTTTCACTTAAAGTGATTGTTTTAACATGTGGTGTTTAACTAGGTAGCGGCGGTGGCGTGTCGCACCGCTAGTGGCGGTGGCGTGGCGGTGACATTGACTTGGCTTAGTACGTAAAGAGAAACGTAATCCTACCGGGTTAGATCCAGATGGAAACGCCTTCACTTGTGTTGATATTTGAATCCTGAAACCACCAATGATCTCCAATATACGCACACAACCACCAGTACCATTAGGGTGTCTCAGGAATAAAATATCCCTATAGATAACCCTCCAACCTAATAATTAATAAGTATTTGGAGAAAAAAACAAGTTTAAAGAGAGAGAAAAAGCTAATCAGACACTAAGTACTTCAACCATAAATAGTGTTGTCTATTTACATACATCTATAGTGTATGTATGTTGTTATGAGTTGTTCCCTTCTTCTGTTCTTCATGTATGTTATCATGGTGTAGTCCTAGACTCATGCAAGGTGTGTGCGCCAAATGAACATGTCAGATTGGTGAGATTATTGTCACCCCTTAAGCATGCGACACGTGATTCTATTTGCGAGCTGTCTGCCTAACCTAAATTCCATGACGATTCCGATCATAGTTGATATCATATCCCTACAAAAGGCATTAGTTTCCTCATGTCAAATGGACACAGTTTTCTATTAAACGAAGTTTATATGGTAGATTAAATATCAAGTGGTTAGAGTTCGGAGGCTGCAACAGAGCCCAGTTTTATAAGCTTTCATGAATTAATCTCGAGTTCGACAGACTTAATCAAGTTTATAGTTAAGGGTGACGTGATTGCAAACAAGAGTTTGGTTTTTGTTATCATGATACCAAAGGTATAAGTGGCCTTAGTTTTTACAAGTGAGGCATGTTTTATCCATGATTTTGCAATCATAAAGTAATAACATTAATTAATAAAGAATAAAGGACGAACAAAGGACATGATTGTGAGAGTGGATGACCCATTCTTGTACAATCAATAAAAATAACAAGCATGTGGATTTCGTCATTTACATTAAATAGTAGCAAGAAGAAGTGATAGAAAAGGGGTCATTGGACAGGAAATATAAAACTGATGTATCAAGTGAAGTACAAGTAACATCTAAATAGCAAATCTAAAAACTTAAATAATTGCCTAAGAAATATAAATTTTAAACTTAAGCAATCATCATTTCAGGCAGAAAAATCTTACCAAATTTGTTAATGACTATATATCTTTGCTAAATCTTCGTAATAATCTAAATTCTAAATACACCAGCCTTATATATCATAGTATATATTTTTAACAACTCATCTGTAATCTATCCTTTTAAGTTTTAACCATGATAAAATCCAAGATATTCACACTAGAAAATGTCAGACCCGAGTCACATAAAATACCTTTCAATCATCTTACCATTAAGGGGTTGTTCGATAGCTTTATGGTTATTAAGAGACTACCTCCTAATGATTCATAGTATTTTAATAATTATCATTTGACCATTCAGACTTAAGATTACTTTTTAACCATTAGAAGACTATAAACCATTAAAAGATATCATTTTAATTATCATTAAAAAACTACCAAACAACCCGTAATTAATCTCCTTATACATATAGAAAAAACGTAATCCTAGTTTTGTCTCATTAAAAACTTCTAGAAATAGGCAAGCCCAAAAGTCGGGCCCTAAGTCATAACATGTTCCGGTGAAAACAATTTCCACGACTAGTTACTTTCCAAAACCTAACCTGTCGGTATTAAATTCCGATACCGATAAGTACCGGCCCGTCCTTGTAAGCCCAAATAACACCGGCCCATAATCAGGCCCTTTACGAACCTACTTTACGTGAAAGTACACCACGTTTCACTATTTACATACCCCACGCGCCTCACACTCCGGATAACTCCACGCGCGGCAACGATCTCCTTAAGTTGACCAAAAGTATTAAGTATCCTCTTGCAACCATTTTCACAGAGCTTGAACAGAAATGGCGGACAATTCGATTGTGCACAAAAACGACGACGAATTGAAGAATCAAACGAATCCTTTTAGCTCTATCTTCTCGAAGTTTACTCAGGTGATTAACTTCCCGTTGCCGTTTCTGCCGCCGGCGAAGAAGGATGTGGTGAAGGTGGAGACGGAGAAGAAAGCGGTGGTTCGCGGTGGTGAAGTGGTGGAGGTTTCTAAGTCGGCGACGGTTACGTATTCGGATGGGCGGAAGAAGAGCGTTGCTCCGTTGAAGCTTGAGTCGGAGGAGGCGGAGCGTGAAACGAATCCTGTGGTTCTCTGGCAGGTATTCGTTTGTATCCTCTCGTTTTCTGAATCTATGTGTTTGATTTGAGCTGATTTGATGTGGTTTTGAATTTCTGTGGAGTTGTTTTGCATTTGTTCTCGATATCACACACTAGCGGATCACGAGGTTGAGCCTCGTTATTTTCTCTCATTCGTTTTGTTGTGATAACGTAATACCTACGCCTACTTTTTCTTATTGTTAGGGTACGAATTGGTGTGAATTCGTCAAAACTTGTGATTTATGGGCCTTTGGTAACTGATTATGTAGTTGAATTGAGTTTGATTTGTGGTTTAATGTTGATAAACTGAGGTAGAAGGAAATTTAGGGTTTTTGATGCTATGTTGGCATTGAAGAGAGTGAAACAGTATTAACTTTGTAGAAACCAGTCACACTACAGCTGGCGGAAATTGATACAATCGATTGATTCTTTGTTTTAGGTCTTGTTTTGCTTACACTACCAATTGCTAGGTGAATTAAGTCCAGATGTAGGAGTGCATAGTTCTACCCGCTTTATAACCGGACCAGTCATCGAATAGGCTGTCTTACCGGATCACTAGTTGTATTGATGGGCGTTATAAATAATTTAAAGACGAGAAGTATATGTATAGCTAATTTGAAACAAAATATGGAAGTAACAAACAAACAAACATACCCAGTGTATCCCGCTGAAGAAACAAAATATGGAAGTATTTTATCTTTTTTTGTGTGGATTTGGTTGTTGAGATTTGGAAGGGTAAAATAACAAGATTTTAAAATACAATCAAATCACTAGCCCAGTCGGCCAGTTTAATCGTTCCGACCCCTAATTGGCTAGACTAAGTAAAGGAAGTTCAAGAGTACTCAACCGCACCGGTTATGTAGATAGTTTGTACTTTGTAGGCCAATCTGGTTATGAAAAAAATGGTTTTACCCACTGATAGAGCAACGTGAAGGTATGGACCGTGATGGCTCACATAAAGTTTAGCACTTTAGCTTTTCCTGAAGTTATGACCACCATGGGGTCCAAGTCCAGGTAGGAGCATAAGATCTTGTTTCTTTGATTTTAAGTATCTTTTTCTCTTTTTGATCTCTTTTAATTTCCATATGTTTATTTTACGTTAGACCTAATGTTGAATTGCTAATGTATAGAGAATACTTTTTGGTAATTTTAGAAGAAATACCAATCATTTCCATATGAGATGCAGAATATATTGTGTGTGGATGAATAACCTTATAACTTTAATCATATTTTTTTAAATGTTAGCTGGTATATAAATACAGGGTGTCCATAGTGTCGTCATATTGGAATGAGTGTGTGTAAAGAAACTGCATCTATCTACACTTTGTCTTCATTTGTTGTGTTAGCAGCATTTCCTACCAAGTGTCTTATGAATCTTTTAGTCATGGCTTAATTGTGTGACAACTTCTGCTGGTTGGCATCTGTCACATGCACTTCTTATATTTTGCATACAAAGGGGACCATGAACCTTTTGTCTTGTTTTTTTTGCTGCCACTTCTGCTGCTAGACACGCAATGAATAGTCTCTTAATGGCGATGTGAAATGTTCGGCTCGGTGCTAAATATTTTAATTAGACATGTCCTTTTGCAAAGGAACATTGGATATGTGGATTTACTGAGCTCGTAACCACTGTTTTACTTTTTGTGTCACCTCCATTGTAGGGTTGCATTGTACAACGTAGTGTATGGTATTATGTTGTATAGTACAATCCAGTAATGTAGGTGAGACATCGACTGATGCAAAGTGGGAGAGTAATGTTGAACACTAATTTTATTAGTTGGATGGTCAAAATCTAGCTCAGGTCATCTTTATGTAACCGTCAAAAATATTGATGTTCTATAATAAATACGTAGTGTGTTAAATATGATGACCAACATTTGTATTATTTTAATAATAATTTAATTATTGAATAAAATTGAGGAGGTTTACGCACAGAAAGCGATATTCAACCTATGTAACATGTTTTCTTTAAAACTAACTTCCTTTTGATTATGCATGTTTGATCAGTTGGAAATAAAACATTATCTGAACCACGCTATGGTTTCTTACAGGTTTACGTGATTGGAGGCTTCTTCATCTTGAAGTGGGCTTGGGGACGATGGAATGAGCACAAGGAAAGGAAGAAGCCGTCCAATGATGACCAACCGTCTTCATCGCCTACGGAGGGTAACTAGTGCCTATGAAAACATGTTTAAGATCTAATCTTTATATATGTGTCATATAATTCCCATACCTTGCGTTAAATCTCTGAGAATTACTTTGAATATACAAGGTTCAAAATTCCGTTATAGTGTTTAGAAGTTATCCGTCTAGTTTGCTATTTTGAGTATCAATTTGCATTATATTATATGTTGAATGACGACACTTGAGATTCATGCCTTATGCATTGACCCGATTGACTGTGCATTGCACACAAACTTGATCATGGTTAAGAGTAAACAAATCCATTATGTGGCCTAGGGGTGTAAATGAATCAAGCTGACTCGCAAGTTACTCGGGATCGGCTCGAAAAAAGCTCGAATCGAGCCAAGCTTAAACGAGCTCGATCCCAAGCTCGAGCTCAGATTATTGCTCGTTTACTAAACGAGCTCGAGCCCAAGCTTCAGACATCAAGCTCGAGCCGGCTCGTGAGCCTAAACGAGCTTTTTATTTTATATAATTTTTTATTTACATATTAAATGTATATAAATATATATTTACATAAATCATATTATTATATATATTCTTATGATAAAATTAATTAAATAATATATATTATGTTAAATATAAAATGTTTCATTACAAAAAATATAAAAGTAATTACAAAAAAAATAAAAATTTAAAAATTTAACAATAAACAAGCCGAACCTGAGCCGTGCTCGAGTTTTAAAAATAAAACTTTAAACGAGCCGAGCCCGAGCCGAGCCCGAGCCGAGCTCGAGCTTTAAAAATAAAACTTTAAACGAGCCGAGCTCGAGCTCGAGCTTTCTAAAACTAAAACGAGCTAAGCTCAAGCCTAAGCGAGCTCGTGCTCGGCTCGGCTCGATTACAACTCTAATGTGGCCTCATTGACTCTGCCAACAAAGTTAAGTTGAATGGTTATTTTAACAGCTAACTCATATGCCCTTCAAATATACTCTTAAATCTACACCGATATCCATCAAGAGACTAGAATTCTCGACTGCTTATGAAAGTACATATTTAGGTGGTGTTTGTTTTTTACCAAAACCTTTTTCCCACCTCTTCATCTGCGCGCACGCAGACGCGGAAAGAGGTTTTGAGTGCGCAGAGTGTTTGTTTTTTGAAAGACGTTTGGAGAAGATGTGGACCTATGTCTTCTGAGATCTTCTATCCTTTT
>BJCN01344424.1:0-10338 GCA_018326445.1 Flaveria brownii
AAAAAAATATTAAATCATGCATTGTGTTAGTTAGAGGATTTAACCTCACCCAACTACTACTTAACAAAATTTGTAGATTTGATAAATTATTATGGTTAAATAGCTCTTATCCATTGTAGAGAAGGGGTATTAAAGTAAATCCACATGAGTGTAATTGGTGAAGTGCATGTTGTGGAACTTGTCATCTATTGCTTTATTTCCTTTTCTCACCCTCTTAATCACTTGCCATTCTTTAATGCTTCCTTCCTCTAGCTTCCTGCTTCCATTTTCACTCATTCAAATATCCTTTTTTTAGTTTTCCCATCATATAAACAAAGATCAAGATGGAAGATTTTCAAGCTTCCAAGAAAAGGCAAGTACACTTATCGTCATCGTCGTCATCAAGATCAAGAAAACATCAAGATTTCTTGATGTCGTTTCATTTTTATCCAACTTACATGAATTTAAAAGCACAAAACTAAGTTTTCATCCTTTTTGTGATTCTTTTTGCATTATAGAAAGGTGGTTGATAAGATTGTGGTGAAAGTGAAACTTGAAGAAAGTGAAGGGAGAAAGAAGAGTGACCAGAACCCTTCTTGTGATTGTTGGTCTTGGAGGAAATATGGTCAAAAACCTATTAAAGGATCTCCTTATCCAAGGTTCTTGATTTTGATTATTTATTGTAGTTACTAAAGATTTATTTTTGGGTTAATCATAATAAACCAATATATATATATATATTAGAAAAAACTTCACAAAATAGTAAGCAAGTTTTACCGGCGTTTCAATTAGATCACTTATATTTTTATTTGTTCTAATCAGGTCACTAAAATTTTAAGAGTTTTTCAATTAGGTCACTAATTTTTTTTATTGATCCAATTAGGTTATTAAAGTTTTAGGAGTGTTATAATCAGACCACTCATATTTTTTAACTGTTTTAAATAATTCACAATTTTCTAAATAATTCAGTGTTTTTATAAATATTGTTATTTTTTAAAATTTCAATTTTTATAATTTTTTTGCAACTTATGAATGACCTAATTAGAACAATCCTGAAATTTTAATGATCTGATTGGAGCAAAAATTTTATAAGTGACCTGATTGGAACCAAAAACTTTATGAGTGGTCTAATTAGAACAATCCTAAAACTTGATTACTATTTTACAAAGTTAACCTTTAGTAAAAATTAGCAAACTTCTTAATCTAATTTTAATATATTAAATTTACTGGCATACATGTGAAATCTGTTACTTGATATGCTTCGGTTACTAACATAATTTTTACTTTGTACTGACGTAGTAATATGGAACACTATCTCATCAACTTTAGATCGGCCTAAATAAGATTACACACGTCAATATTTTAATACGCTTAGAACGTTACTTCATCAGATCTTGATTAATTTAACGGATAGCAAGTGATATTTATAAAAAAATCACAAATACATGAAATTTAATATAACATAAAAGAATTTTTTTAGTTTTTAAACATCTATTGCAGTTTAATTTTAAAATATTCCACCCTTAAAGATCTCTTGTTTTAGGAAGAAACACATTAGCATCTTCAATTCTTACTTTTAGATATGTGCCAATCATTATAAATTTCATTCCCTTGGCCTTGTATTTGTTTTGTTTTCCTGTTCTAGTATTTTACTTATGCTCACCTTAATCCAATCATATTTGTGTCCACTAGTTAAAAAGAAACCTTTCGATTATAGTGGTTAAGGGTAGGATTTAAAGTTATTACAAACAAATTCTGTTAGAAAAAATGAATCTCTTCGGTATCTCTACTCCTTATAATACATGAAGGATGGGCAGAATAGTCATTTACCCATCCTTATAAGACGCGCCCGTTGAGTTCACCTCCACCACCGTCCGTAACGCCTCCGGTAGGGGGGCCGCCTATGATCTTCCCTCTGTGCTCTTCCAATCGTCTCCCCTACGTCGACCTTTACCGGTGACCGCCTCCCTGCCTTCCATCAGCAATTCAATTAAATGGCCATTAAAGACCCCCATTCAAACCCCCTGTATATCACTCTAGGGTTTCGACTTAACAAATCATCTCACGTAATCCGTACTATCACCAATTCTTCGGTTGATCGAGGTCCATGATCAACAACATGAAGCTCACCGTGAAGAGTCTGAAGGGGAGCCACTTCGAAATTAGGGTTCAACCTTCCAACAACGTGAGTTGCAAGTTATTTGTTTCTCTAATAGTTTGTGCTTTTCTTTCTTTCTATGTGAGAATTAGTCATTTTTTTGACACTTGAATGGTTAACCTGTCCTTACTTTATGCATAATTACAGGCTTGCATACTCGATGAGGAAAATGATGGCTGACAAAGCATTGGTATGTTGGATAATCCATTCTCAATATCTGTTGAACATACACTTGTTTTTTTTATTTGCTTAATTTTGTTGTTAATTGTGCAAATGCAGGTTAGAAGGTTATCTGCTTGTGAAACAATGAGTTCTGCAACCACAATTTGCGGTGACAAAACTGGAACCTTGACTTTGAATTTGGTGGGATATTTTGCTTTTGTTGAGATGATTTATTAGTTATTGCTGATCTTGCTTTCTTTTTCTTATTATCAAATGATAAATTATTTTGTTTTTGCCTACTAATCGCATATCTTTTGCTTCTTCAGATGACTGTGGTTGAGGCTTACATATGTGGGAAAAAAATCGATCCGCCAGACAACACATCAGAGTTGCCATCAGGGGTTACATCTCTTCTTATTGAAAGTGTAGCTCAGAATACAACTGGCAGTGTATTTTTGCCTGAGGTAATTAAACTTCTTGTTAAGCATATGCAGTGTGTGCCATGATAAGTATTTGTATAGGTATCTTACTGGTCTTCAACATTTTTTTGAGATTGAGAATTTCACTGGTCATTTTTGAGATTGAGAATTTCACTGGTCATTTTTGTGTCAGAATACAATAGCAATTGTTCCACTTTCTTAGCAAGTTCAAAACTTACAGCTATAAATACTTCAAAAAATACTAAACGGACTCATTAATGGTTTTGGGAGGACACATTGTCAGACAAGTTAGTGTTTCAGATGACCACTTGAGACATGGAGATATAAACCATCATATTTGGCACAATCACTAATTTAAAATATATGCTTAGTAAGTCAGTGGATCTGTTAAGCTGATTTTGATAACTACTATTTTTGAGTTTCTCTACATTTTAGTTTTGAAATGTGGGTGTGTGTAGACAGTCATTTTGAAGAGTTTGTTGTTGCTTTTTATTCTAAATTTTATTTTCTTTGTATATATATTAATGATTCTTTTGTTACTAGAGTATATTGGTTTATATGTTTTGTATGTTTATGTTGGTTTGTTTGCATATCAGGTTTGACTCTATGCGTGTAGACTTTTATTGTTTTTAAATCACAGTTTCTCTCTTAATGTCATTTCTTTATAACTATTGTGTTATAGCTTCTATCCAGATTATAAGTCAACTAAATTCTCTAAAATTTAAGTGATCTTATAAGCATCAACTAATAAATATAATAGTCATTGCACACTGCTTGCCATTAGTAGGAGTTGGATCACATGATAATATTATTTGAATATGTGTATGTTGATCATAAGTTGTACTACAAACAATCCAAGTATGTTATATGCGATCGCCAATTTCATTTTCTTTCGGGTATGTAACATGAAATTCTTGAACCACTTCTCCCTGTTGTGGTTAATATATGTTCTGATTTTGATCTGACATGATCTAAAGCTATGCATAGGCTCAGATCTATTTAAAACCAAACTAAAAATCTGAAGTTGAATTTTTATGCATGTGAAAAACGCGTTTCATTGTTACCCTTTCTATGTTTCGTTATGTTTCTTTTCATTTATTTACTTTAAATCTCTTTGGTAAGATCTTTTTATGTTAACAGAACGGAATGATTGTTAAAAAACAAAGAACAATAAAATGAAGGCAATCACTACAGTTGAGAAAATCCATATCACAAATCTTATATTAGATGGACAAAAGTCCAAATTTAAACAAACAAAAAATACTAGCAACCAAGGTAACTTATTATATTCTTTTTCTGTATTATGTCACTCAACTAATATGAAATTTATATTCGTTGAAAAATTGTTATTATTTTTTTTTGGTACACACACGCACATATTCCCTGAGTTCATCATGACAGATTATTATTGTCTCTTTTTCCAATACATGCTCTTAAACTTATCTCAAAGAAACACTTTCTTCTGGATGGCTAGCAAGTGCTTTGCTAAAAATCGTGATATGTAATTTTATTAAACACTTAGTTTATTTACTCTACTCATGTTGTCATTTTGTTAAAACTAAACACCATCTACTGCAGGTATCATGATATTCTAAATGAGCTTGATACTGTTATATAGAACCCTGCTTCTCATGTTCTCTTGTGTGCCAATCATGATGGTAATATTCATCTTAGTTTTTGTTCATTTTCTTATGGTTTATCAAATAATGCACTCTAATAACATTTTGCCCTCTAATTTAATCTTAAACATAACAAGATTATATGGTTGTCTTAAATAATTTGATTTTATAAGGAGAAAATCACAAAAATAATCGATTTATTGGCGTGTTGTACCTATATAGTCCTACGAGAATCAAATAATTCATTTCGTCATGCAAGTAAGAGTCGTGCATAAGACTTTTCCCCATTAATATTGAGTTAAACTAATGTGATACATGAAATCACTTTTGTATTATTACTCGAGTATAGAATGAAAATATAAACAAACATACCCAGTATATTCGACTAAAAAACAGGGTCTGGGAGGGGTAGGTGGTGGCGAGTCTTTCATCTATCTTGAGAGATAGAGAGACCGCTTTCAAAGAGACCCCCGAATCGAAAATGATATATTTGGGTATCTCATACACGACCAAAGATTTGGGTATCTCATGGCAATATCCAAACTATTTTGACATGATTTATATGTGTAACATACTTAGAAAAATGAGTGCTTTTATGATTTTCTTTTATAAATGTATTTAATGTAACTTTAATGTACTAACATGCTACCCGTCTCATCAAACTCAAAACAAATGCAAATATTATCTCCAAAGTGGGCTTGGGCTGTTC
This sequence comes from Flaveria brownii, assembly GCA_018326445.1. NCBI lineage: Eukaryota > Viridiplantae > Streptophyta > Magnoliopsida > Asterales > Asteraceae > Flaveria > Flaveria brownii. Next base: position 5,068 of record BJCN01344424.1, read on the forward strand.
TATGAAGCCAGGGTGGCTCTGGTTTGCATTTTTAGATTGGTTGCTTAAAAAAGTCTTCATCTTACTAAACATGCAGTTAGTCATATTGACAATTTTATAAGATTTTGAAATGTTATGTTACTACTACTTCTTAACATATTCACCATGAATAAATTATTTAAAACTTGTACGTCCTTTTCATATAGTGGGCAAATGATTGTGCTGTGAAAAGCCGAGATGGTTGGGTTAAAGGAGAATTTGAAGCTCTAACTAATCCGGTAACTATCTGTTACAACCGCTTGGGTAAATGTCAAATCCAAATTAAAATAAAACCAAATGACAACTATGTGTAGAATATATCATAGCCAAAGCTTTGCCGTTTTAAAGTGGATACCTAGGGTGGGGTTGGGCTTTTTGAATTTGGTAATGCTAGCTTTCATTTGTTAATGTTTTGGATTCATTGGGTTCTTCAGTTTTATTATACTACATATTCAATAGAAATTTAGATGATTTGATAATTTAAAGCTTATGATTCTTTAGATTAAATAATGCAAGGTGAAGTAATAAGAATTGGTTTGCACATCATAGTTATGATCATTGTTTTACTTTGTTATCTGACTCAATGCTAATGCTTTTATTTTTTGACAAGCCTCTGTTTTTTATTTTTCGTTCTTGCTAATATGTTGGTTGTTTTGTGAGGCATTTAGATGTGTGTTTTGGCATAGATAACATCAGAATTTAGATTTTTTTTAGCTTGGTTTCTGGACAGTTGGGTTTTTGATACAATATACATAATGATATAATGGTGTCCACTGGAGTCTTCAAAGCTAAAGACAAGTCCGATGGTCACTTAAAGGTATGCCCAAGTTTCTATGTTCTATATAGTTAGTTTGATATTTGTTATGTTTTTTCAGATAGGTAACGGGTCAAAATGGTCAGGTCATGCGTACATGTTTTCTTGACTCAAAACGTTTGTCCACACAGATTACTTTTTATCCATTACACATTGAATGTCATATGTGGGTAGAGTGTTTGTTTAACTCACAATTGACATGAAAAAACATTTTCTCGCCCAAAAAATTAATTATTATTGAAGTAATAATATAAAGTTTCATAAATACTGTGACTTATTAGGAAGTTTTTATCATATACAGTCAGCCAGTTGGACCTATTCAACATGCTACCTTTTATTTTATCAGTTGAAAAAAAACAAACCTAAATTAGAATTTAATCGAGTAAATGGGTTAAAATTCATGTTGGCTAATTTAACAACTTAAATTTTCGGTTTGTGTTATATACATATACATTTTATAATCAGGTTGGTGCTAAAAGATCATTGTCATGTTTGTTGTGGATGTTACTGAGAACAAGCCCACACGTGATTTTTCGTTGTTTCATAGGTAGCTGCAAAACAAACTGTCTTGCTTCTTTTTCCAAGGAATTATTAACCCATTTCAATATGTAATTAAGTAATAAATTTGTAACAATTTAGGTGATTAATGATAGGTTTGGCATCGTCGAGTGTCGATCTTAGGACAACCATTTATGATATGATTGATCATGTAGCGATAACACAAGTTTGATTTCATGTAAATGGACATTTAGATTTAAGTAGAGGTTACATACATTTGATTTGAACTTAAAATTACAGTGATATTCATTAGGATTAAGCATGGTTTCCAGAGTTTCTATGATATACATTTTCCTTTGTCGTCTTAATTAGTAACTGTATCAAAAAGTTTATTTATTTTATTATTTATCTCATTGACCACCTCTTATATTTCTTTTTCTAGCATAACAAAGGTTCTACAATTCCTATCCTCTTAATGTATAGGTATTGTCTCATGCATGAATTTTCCAACAAATTATGCTTAGCATTTGTTACGAATTTGAAATTCCCACTTATTTTGTATCACGCTATATATATCTTTACTGCCTTATAATAGGGGAACCATGTGTAAAAGGGTCAATTTAGCCCAAAATGTAAGACGCGCCCTTTGATATCCCTCGCTCACCCTCCGCCTTCACAAAGAGCTCCCCCTTTGGCCTACTTTATAGTCACTAAGGCACCACCATTGAAGGTGCGGCCGTACAACGCACCGGCGTGAATACGGAAGTAATTGATGCCATTAAACCCCCCTTGGCATTCCTCTTCTTCTCCATTCAATTTGTTAGGTTGCACAAACATTTCCCTCAGCCTCGATTTAATTGTTGGCTTTTAATGATATCAATTACTCCCGATTCAATCACCCTACCCGTTTCCAATCCCACACGTATATCCACAGCCACTGTCAGCGAGGATGACACACATCCCAGTGCATGTCGCCTTGATCTGGTATGATCTTCTTCCTCTTCTCTTGTCATGTTTTTTATTGTAGTTGTGGTTTAACATTTTATGCTCTTCTTCTTCTCTGCTATTCATCCCTGCCATTTAGGTTGATTTAGTTTTTGTTAATTTCATATGTGAACTGATTTTTTTTCTTTTTCTTATATTTTCTGGATGGAAATATGAAAGATGACCGGGCAAATCAGTTGATACATAGAACCAATACAGTAATAGTACGCGCCCTTTCATTGTCATGTATGTGATTGTCATTTGGTAATTCCTGTGATTGTGGTTTGCCATTGTCAATTAGGGACACACACATCGACAGGTTTCAGCCAAGCGACGTTCTGCTTTCTCAGGTGTGTCTATTATTCTTGGTTTTGATTTTGCTATTAGCTAAATTCAAGATCTTCTGCAACTGCTTCTACGAGTCCTTTTGAAACTTTCTCCTGGAATGGCATGATCTATATTGTAAGCTGATGTATAAATCCAATGCTTGAATCCAGTGCTTGATATATGAAAATCTCCTTAAAGCACAATTTAGGTGCACTATATCAGTTCATATAAAACTATGTTTCCATATCTATGAATATCCCAGCTGCTTCTAGAATTAGGTCAATATACTTTTTCTTTTTCATTTTTGATTGTTACTATAAATCTCTTATTTCTACATACGGGGCATGCATATATTTAGATTTATGTTTTCCTATGTGAGAACAAATTATTGTAGATTCAAGTTCTTTAAATAAATTTGAAATGTCCATTAGTGCATACATAATTTAATGATTTGAGATGAAAAGTTGTTACTTTAGTGTTAATTTTGTAATTGGTCTCCCAATTGTTCATCCAAATGCTTGGTTTAATGGAGCTTAATTATGTGTCTTTGACGATTCTACTATTTCATCTATTTTACCATGAATGAGTTGAACATAGCATAAATCTTTGAATTGTTTCATTCTTGTAAACTGGTTAGTATGTCAAATGATCATTCGTTCTCCCATATTGATGGAGTTTTATAGGTATATCAATGATCTTGATGTTTAATTTTGACATCCATCACCCTCTATCAACAGACCTTGATTTCAATTGTTTTATATTAAAAGTGAGAATCTCCTACTAAAAGCAACTGTTAAAATTAAGAATGCTTTAATAAACACAACTGATTTTGGGTTATTGATGTTCAGTCAAGAAGGCATTTGCTTGATTTCACTTGTTTTATTCCCAGATCTTTAAATGGTAATTCTATGATTTAAGCCTGCAAATTGTGTGTTACATGTGGTCAAATGAGTCTTTATTCATGTATCTTTAAATGGGTCTTTACCCTATACACACTTTTGATCTTATTTGTTTTTTTATTTATGGATCTTAAAAAAAAGTTATGTCAATTGGACCACTTAATCCTGTAAAGTTGTGTGTTACTTGAAAAAAGAATATGAATTTAGTCTTAATCAATGGATCTTGATATACAATACTAGCAAATGAACCCTTTAATCCTGTAAGATTCTGTTAAATCAGTAGATGTGTCTTTCTCTCTTGACACTTTTTATTCTATTTGTTGTTATTATTGGATCTAAAAAGATCTATGGCAATTGGACTATTTAATCCCACAAGATTCTGTTAAATCGGTAGATGGGTCCTTCATAAGCATGTTGAAAGTCTTTATTATTACTCCCTTTTGTAATCGTATTTTTATGTTCAAAAAGAATATCATAGAAATAGTTCCATAGTGTGAGTTTGTGTGTGTGATTTAGAAGGGGGCTGAACCAACAAAGTATGTAGATATCTTAAACCTACTTTGGTCTTGAACTGTTTGCACTATTAAGACTCCCTTTGTAATTGTATTTTTATGTTTGGACTTACCAGTCTCTACCAATGACTTCTTTGGAAGAATAGCTGGTCATAGTAAAAAAGTCGTCGCTAGCATACAAGATGGGGCAGACCGACTTTGTGGCATATGAAATAATAGTTGTTCTAGCTGATGAAAGTTAAACCATGCATAGAGACTTCTTTCTTTGGAAAAATTGAAATTTAGAATGTGGATATTAAGAGGTGAAATGAAATCTGTGATGTGAATTTGATATTAGCAACAAGTAAGAGTTATTTGTAAAAAAGCTAAGATTGTATATAACCTAGCCAATTGTTATATTTGTTTTCATTTATATTTTAGTTTTAAGTTTTTGTTTTAGGCTTTTATAGAATAAGGAGTATTTGGAACATTTTACATGATTTTAACGGTCACTTTAACTACCATTCAAGTTGGGATTCAACATGTTACATTTGTGTATTTTTGTTGGACTAAACGTGTAGTTTGTCATACAAGATGTTTCAATTGAATGAGCAAAACCAAAATTAACTCTAAACTATATTATATTTACATACCAATATACATATGTTATGAATAGTAACCTATAAACTAAAGCGCTTGTTTTTAATTTAATTTTTTCCCGTAACAAATATTAACATGCATGTTGTTGAAATGGACTCTTATTTAATAAGCCCGCTGCAACGCGCGGGTAATGCCCACTAGTATAGAAAAAATGAATCTCTTCGACATATAGAAAAATCAATCTGCTAAGTATAAGTAATATAATTGATAAAAATATAGATACAATCATAATATTATCAAGTGTGTTTGAGTTAATCAGGCTAAAAAATAATAAAGTGTAAATTTAAGAGTAACTAGTGTTTTGATTTGCGCTTTGTGACAGAACCAAAAAATAAAAAAAAACGTGAGGAAGTATCATCAAATTGGGTTTTAATGGTCATACAAAAATGCATGATGTGACAATATAATCTAGGGCTGTCCAAACCGCTCGACGCTCGCTCGACGTTCGTTCGGAATTTGCTTGAAAAATGTTTGTTCGAATTTTTGTTCGGTTGTAAACGAGCCGATCGGCTTGGATCGGTTTGTAAACGAGCCAAACACGAGCAAATGTCCGCTAGGTTCGATTCGAATCGAATAAATA